>CM045495.1:20720626-20820626 GCA_024704745.1 Rosa lucieae | reverse complement strand
AAGTTATCAGCCAAAAAGTCATTCTCCATCTTGTTGCGCAATATTGTTTTGACACGTTTCATAGCTGAAAATGCTCTTTCTGTAGTTGCTGTAGAAACCGGCAAAGTCAAAACAAGACGAATCAACCGATCAATCATTTGATATCTCTGTGATCTTTTTGTCTCAAAAAATCCTCTGCATAACTCAGAAAGAGTAGTCACATTCTTTAGCACATCATGATGAGGTACATCAGACTCATAAATGATCAGCTCGCTTCTCAAAATATGCAACTCTTGTCTTGTGAAATCTTGAGGATAAAATTTTTCTGCAAGTGTGCAAATATTATCAATGTTAAATGCCTTAAAACCATCTACAGGGTCCAAAGATGAGCTAAGAATAAGAAGTTCTTTTGCTCTTTCACTAAACCTGCCATTTAACTCCACCAACTCAAAATCTATTGCAGCATAGAATATGTCAACACGATAATGATGCTCAGTTGTTATGCTTCTTTGCTGACAATAACGGCGACGTGTACTCACACTGTGTTGACCATCCATAGTAGGTATATCAATATCATGTTGCTTGCAAAAAGATTCCACTTTTTCAAGAAAATCTTCCCAACCATTTTCTCTCAATTTTTGAAGAGAGTTCACTGTAACTTCCACTAGATTCATAGCATTCAAGATATCTTGAGATTTATGTTGCAGTTCTCGACATAAGACATCAGTAAGTCCCATAATTTCTTTCAACAAATGCAAGATGAATATGAATTGAAATGACCTAATTGCATTGTAAGCACCACTAGCTTCCGCACGTAAAGACTCTGTGGACTTATCATCCATAATAAATTCAAGAACTGTACATGTCGCATCATACTTATCAATCAAGTCACAAACAGAAGTAAAATGAGAACCCCAACGAGTAGCTCCAGGTCTATGCAAGGTACCAATTTGGTTAAGTCCTCTACCGGTTTCACACTCACCTGCTACTACCAATTCTGTAATATGCATTACTTGAGCAACATGAAATTCATTGAGACGTTTTGGAGAAGCACAAATAACATTGACAATCGTACTCAAGGAGGAAAAGAATACCCAAATAGGATCAACTTTTTTTGAAGCTGCAACTAGGGCTAATTGTAACTGATGAGCAAAACAATGTATGTAATATGCAGATGAGCAATCCCTCAAAAATAATGCTTGTAGCCCATTCCATTCCCCTCTCATGTTACTAGCACCGTCATACCCTTGACCTCGCATTCTCTCAACTTGCAAATTATGATGGAGAAGAACTTTAGATATTTCTTGATGAAGTGTCTCCGCAGTAGTGTCTTCAACCATCACAATATCAAAAAACCGTTCTCTTAGAAAACCCTCTTTGTCAACAAATCTTAAAATAATGGCCATTTGTTCTTTATGAGATGAGTCTCGTGCTTCATCAACAAGAATACAAAAACTAGAATCCCCAACTTCTCCACAAATAAGCTTTCTCACTTTGTTTGCAAGAACATTTAAAATCTGCTTTTGGATTGTGGGTGAGGTGTATGTAGCATTTCTGGGGGCATTTTCTAATACAACTCTAGCAACTTCTTCACTGAACTTCGCAGTATGCTTTATAAGTTCAACACAATTGCCACGGTTTCTTGAATCTACAGATTCGTCATGACCCCGAAAAGCACATCCTTGATATGCAAGAAAACGAACAGATTCAATGGTTGTCTTGAGTCTCAGCCGATTCTTCAAAATTTCCTCTCTGTTTTGTCGGTTCATAACTATGTCAACATGCTGTGGTGTTTTCATCAAATCCTCAACGCATCTCACACAATTATTATGTAATGAGCATGGACCTCCAATGTGATTTAAGAATACACAATTCCTTCCATCTTTAACTCTTTTCCAGTCATTAAACCCATCAGTAGTTAGTGTAGGATTCACTTTTGGACCTTTTGCAAAAAGAAAGCACGGAAAGCAAAATGCTTTATTCTTAGAAGGAGAATACTCTAACCATGGCCAATCTGTGAACCATGAATAATTGAACCGACGATATTGGGTTCCTGACCGAACTCTTGGATACTCAAAAAGTTTAGGTTGATATGGCCCCAACTTTATATACCCACGTCGAATGTGGTCACGCTGATTAACAGGATATTCATATATCTGAATTCGTTTCCCTGGATCTCGTTCCAAATCACCAACAACAAAATCTATATCTTCACGTGTCAGAGATGTGACGTGAGGTTGCTCATTGAGTATTGCACTATCAGTACTGGATGTGAGAGGAGTAGGAATAGACTCTCTAGGCTCTGGTATTGGAGATGTGACATGATGATTCTCATTGAGTATTGTACTTTCAGTATTGGATGCAGAAGCGGTAGGAACAAACTCTCTAGGCTCGAGTATAGGAGAAGTGACATGATGATGCTCATTGAGTATTGTACTATCAGCATTGGATGCAGGAGCAGTAGAAGCAAACTCTCTAGGCTCCAGTATAGGAGAAGTGACATGATGATGCTCATTAGATGCAAAGGGTGTACTACTATTTTGATCTTCTCTTATTTTCTTGAGCCAAGAATCAAGAGTTTTTGCTTTCTTGGTTGGTCGATTATGATCCGACATTATATTTAAATACCTAACCATCACCGGTTAATAAATGCAACAATAAAATCAAGTAAGCAACTATCTATTATAAAATCAAGTAGCACACAAACACTACTTTAACAATGCATTAAACGATAAAACAAAGAGCAAATTGATCAGCAAAAACAAGCAAACTCATAATCTCAAACCTTAGTTGGAAAAGAAAAATACAATTTAAGAAACTGACAAAGAATCCAATAATAATGATCCCGGTCAAATGTTGGTCACTTGGTCAATTAAAAATTTATATTTATATATATATATATATATATATATATATATACCCAAATTGAATCTTTTATGGTTTTCTGTGTGGGCAAGCAAGTGGCTTTGATTCAAAGCCTTTCTTTGAAGATGCCGCTGGGTTAATTATATATGTATATACACCTAACATAGCAACACATCTATCAATCTATCATCTATATCTTTCAAACAATGTCAGAAACCTAATATAGTATATAAATAAAGCAGCAATAGTGCATGGAACTCATGGATTTGATTAAGCAATTATGAACTAAAAACAAAAGGCATATGAATTAAAAATGAAGAGGTGCAAAAGACCAAATAACAAAGACTCAGAGGAATAAAGGATGGGCTCGTACCTGGAGTGGAGAGTTGAAGAGGAGAACAGCCGTAACGAAAGCTTTTCGTCTGACGTCTGGGATTGATTGAGTTTGGAGAAACGGCGAGAGAAAAAAGAGAAAAAAATAAACCTAATTTATTTTAAAAAGTGAGTTTTTTTTTTTTGAATGAAAAAAAAAAAGTGAGTTTTTTATGGAACTATGTCTTTTAAAGTAGAATAGAAAATCAAATAAAAAAATACTTCAAGAAAAGAAATAAAATATATCTTACCAAAAAAAGAAAAAATATAATATATGGACCAAGTTTAATAATATATGGGCTAAGTATAAAAATTTGGGGTGGGCTAGTTTTTAATATTTAATTTTTTTAACTAAAATTAAGCTACTAAGTTATGTTTTTTTTAAATTTGGGGTGGGCTGTAGCACACCGGAGCCCGTGTGTAGCTACGCCTTTGATTATTCTATGCACGTGTAAATCTGCATGGCTTCATCGACACAATACATATTGTACTCACTTAGCGCGTGAATTTGCTTACCCTTAATTGATTTTTTAGGTTTTGAAACAGAAAATGGAAATGATCAAACGATCATAGAATAACGATCCTAGATCAAGGTGTTTTGCACTTGAGTATTGGTAAAAGTTTTTCTTATCTGGTAAATCAGAGTTTGCAGGAGAAGCATAGTTTTGCTCTTTTAATTTTTATTTTTACTTTTCAACCCTCACACCTCGGATTTAGATGTAGGTATCTCAAGTCCATGCCACTGATCTTTGAATCCATGCAAGACAATTTTGTTTACAGACAATTTTTCTGGAATTTTCTTCCATGTACTTCATTCTTCCGTACCAATAACCATTATTTATAGGAAGCTTAGTTTAGAATACCCGATTTGAATTCATTGATTCATGCAAACCCTAATCTCATTTGATTTGGGGTATGTTGATCCATGGGCTTGATTATTTTCGATTGAGCTAACTAAAGTAGTTCATTTGACAAGTGTCTTCTCCGATAGTCTGTCTGTTTTTATAATGAGTCATTTGAGCGGAAGCATATTTTCACTGGTTTTATTTTTAATTTTACTTCTCAATCCTCACACCTCAGATTCAAACTTAGGTGTCTCACATCTACCGATCGATCTTCGGATCTAGGCGTGAGAATACTGTTTACAGAGAACTTTATCTGGAATTTTCTTGCATATATGCCATTCTTTCGTACAAATGGCCATTATTTATAGGAATCTTACTTTAGAATCCCTAATTTGAATTCACTGATTAATGTAATTAAACACTGATCTTATTTGATTTGGAGTATGTTGATTTAGTAGCTTGATTGGATTTAATTGAGTTAATTTAAGTAGTATTTGATGAGTCATTTGAGAAGGGTATCTTGTATGAAACTCATATGTTTTTTTTGAAAGTATAAATTATCATTGAAACCGCTTTTATTTGTGATTTATTTACTAATTTTAATGTCTACAATATTAAATTTGACTTGTATGTGTATCAGTTAAACCTCGGTTATATGATAAATTTCTTCGGTCCCAACTTGAGCCAGTGTACTAAGATAATAACCTCAGTAAATGCATAAGCTAATAGTTTATCTAGAATTCGTTTGGAGACAGCGAATATTTAAATTAGGGCTAAATACAAATTACTACCCTGTGGTTTAGGTTCAAAATCAATTCAGTCCCTGAACTTCTAATTTCATCAAAAACACCCCTGCACTTTCAATTTTGATCTAATAGGTCCACTTTGTTAGTTTTCCCACAATTAAGTTATTTGACATGTTAATGTAGCTCATATAGAGCCTATGTTTTATGATGTCATGTCGAGGTGGTCTGCATAGTCAATTTAGGAGTGAGTCCTACTATTAAAAATAAATAGTTTTTCAATAAATAATCCAACTATAACTTGAACCCATAACAGAATATTAAAGAATTGGACCTATTAGATCAAAATTGGAAGTGCAGGGGTGTTTTTGATGAAATTAGAAGTCTATGGACTGAATTGATTTTGGACCTAAACCACAGGATACTAACTAGTATTTAGCCCTAAAATTTTCACATTAGTTGATATAGCTCATGTCCACGAGAGTGTGAGAGCTGACATCTTGAAAAAAGAAGTTGTGTATAAGTGGTTATGTGCATATTAGTTTTATGTGTATTTAGGGTTTACGGTTGACCACGTAGATCGAGAACCAAACAACGACAAAAAAAATTGAAATTTTGACCATAACCATTTCTTTATGTCATGCTAATATCTAACAATCTAATTTGATAAATTCTATTTCCTTCACCTGGTTTGTCATGGAAGGTATACTTTAACATATAACTAATAAATAGGTTTAGACTACATTAGCAGGCATGTAAGCATTTTGTGCGATCCAAATAATCGAAATTGGAAATCGATCAATTTGACATTACCCATCTATTTATAGTGTATTATTAGGTACTGTTTAAAAAAATTAACTCGATCCGCCGTCATTTCGACACTAAATAAAGCAGTCAATTCTTTATCCACTTCTACTTCCCTAAGGGGAGCTGAATCACGAAGAGATAAAATTCCCAAAATTTTTACATTAGGTTATATAACTCTTACCCACGAAAGTGTGAGAGCTGACAAATCGAAAAATAAGTTGCAAATGAGCAGTTATGAGCATATTAGTTTTATGTAATATTTCAGGTTTAGGATTGACCTAGTAGATCGAGACCCAAATAATGAGGAAAATAGCTTTGCAATTTTGACCATGATCAATTCTTCTTATTAGAGTAATATCCAACGGTCGATTTTGATAAAATCTATTTCCCCCACATTGTTCCTCATGGAATGTATACTATTTGACACAACTAATAAACAAGTTGGACCACATTAGTAGACAAGTAAGGATTTTGTGCGATCAAAATAATTGAAATTGATAATAAAAAAATTTGACATTACCCATCTATTTATAGCGTATTTAGTACTGTGTAAAAAAATTAACCTGTTTTGCCGTCATTTTGACATCGAACAAAACGGTCAACCCATTAGATGCTTACACTTATCCATGAACTCGTATCATCGTGCCCTATGATTTATGCGAAGAAAGTATTTGGAGAAACTCAACGAATAAAAAGTCACATAAAACGTTTCGAGTAATTATTCGTCTGAAACACTTTCGCTTCACCACAAAGCTAACGATCGCACTAATTAACCACTTATTAATTCCAGAAATTCATCCGGAATTAATACGAACATTCGGGGTATTAAACATAGAAAAAAAGTAGATCGATATTTTCAAGAGTTCATGAAATTTTTCAGTTTATTCTTCGGACTTTCGAGCTATTTTAGAGTAAGTCCAGCAGGAGGGACCTTGCCATGGGCACCACGTCAAATCTTGTCTCAGGTCAGAAAAATTTTCAAACTCAAGCTTCCACAGGGCTTGGGGCAACCCAACAGTGGAAGACCCAGGCCACGTCCCAGGTCAAGTTGTTGACCCAGATCTTAACCCATACCGACCTGGGCCTCCAACATGGCCCAAAGGATGGACAACTGCACAGACCGGTCATGGCAGCAGCGTGAAGGCGATTCTCTTGTCTTCTAGAGCTAAAATTATCTAAGGCGTGTGAAAGAGGATTTTTGTCTCATAGTGATGGAAAGAGAACAGCACGCCACCATGAATATCCACTTATTCATTCTCCAATTTCATCTCGTGTAACATATATAGACGTGCAGAACAAATAGAAGATTAATTTTCTTCACTTTGTGTAAACTTCGCATGTATAGGATGAAGATTAAATAGAAGATAAATTTTCTTTTTGAAAGAAAAAAAAAAAGAGAGAAAAGAAGGATAAGGATTAAGTCGTAGATGAATCAAGAATAATCAAATAGACATTCAGAATAACTAAAAAAGGGATAGAGATAAGTTCTCCAAAAATTATTGCAATGATAATGAAAATTTATTATTTTTTCTCTATATTATTAATGGTTTTGTTGGTATGTTTATCAAAATGTTCATCATTACTGTTTATTTGAATCACATATTTCTCATTCATAATAAATAAATTAATAGAGTATTCAATAAAAAGTAACTGACCCAGTGACTCAGACACAACGGGAATAATAGACGTCCAGTGGCAGTGAATAATGTTCTGACGCAGTGATTTGACCTAGTGACCCAACGATTCAACTTGCTCTGAGTGAATTTCTGTAAGTTTCATTTGAAATAAATTAGATATGTTAGCATGGTGTCACGGGCCGAACTTTGCAATGCTCAAAGCGGACCGTGCGGCACTTGCTAGCAAGCAAGTCAGCCAAGTGAGTACCTATACTAGTTCACTAGTCCAAACTATGCCGACTAGGAACTCCTCCCCAAAGAGCATATCGGCCTTACATGAACATGACAGGAGGAAACATGAAAAAGGCCGAGGAGACTAATGCTAAAATAAAATAAATTACATAATTTATAAATTACCAAAACATCCCTAGCACACAAGCAACCAACCAAAGGCTTGACTAATGACCTTGGACAAGGTTGCTTGTAGCATTACAAGTGCGGCCCCTAACATCCACCCCCACTTAAGCTGTCGGCGCTCTCGACGACGGCTTTGGCCTTGAAGTCTTCAATCTTCTGCTGGAACTTCTTCGCCAGGTCTTCAACATTCTCCCAACTGGTTTCTTCATCTCCAAGTCCCTTCCACTTAACCAGGAACTACTGGCATGGGCGCCTCGACACTCTGGTCACTCTCTCTGCTAGGATCTCCTCCACTTCTTTCGGCTTGGGTGGTCTGATGTCTACGTGCTCTCGAACAGGTCGGTTGCGTGCTTGATTTTCATGGTCTGGCTGGTGTGGCTTGAGGTTGCTGACGTGGAAGACGGGGTGGACTCTTATTGAGGCTGGAATATCTACTTTGTAGGAGCATTTCCCCACTTTAGAAATTATGGGGAGCAGTCCCTCATACTTCCAGAATAGTCGCTTGTCTCTGGAGCGCAGGAACCTGAGTTGTTCCGGGAGTAGCTTGATAAGGACCATGTCTCCTGCTTTAAACTCTCTAGGTTTGAGGCCTTCATTTGTCCACTTCTTCATTCTTCCCGCAGCTTTTTCTAAGTAGGCTTGAGCAATCTCAGCATTGGTCTTCCACTCTTTTGTGAAGTTGAAAGCACGCGGATTAGTCCCTTTGTAGACCTCTTGCACAGTATGAGGCAAGAGAGGCTGTTAGCCAGTGACAATTTCAAAAGCACTCTTGTTGGTGGATGAGTACTTCTTCGAGTTGAAACAAAATTGTGCAACATCTAGCAATTGCGCCCAATTTTGCTGATTGGCATGAACGAAATGGCGCAAGTATTCCTCCAACATCCCGTTGAACCTTTCTGTCTGCCCATCAGTCTGTGGGTGATAACTTGAAGATATGTTGAGCTCAGACCCGAGCAATTTGAATAGCTCAGTCCAGAATGTTCCAGTGAACCTAGTGTCGCGATCACTGACAATGTTCTGAGGCACACCCCAATACTTTACCACATGCTTGAAGAAGAGGCTTGCTGTGTCTTCCTCCAAACAATACTTTGGGGTTGGCACAAAGGTGGCATACTTAGAAAACCTGTCGACCACCACCAGGATGCCTGATAAGTCTCCCACCTTTGGGAGGTTAGTAATAAAGTCAAGGGAGACACTTTCCCACGGGCGAGTCGGAATAGACAGTGGTTCCAACAGCCCTGGAGTCTTTTGGCTTTCAATCTTGTCTTGATGACATGTTAAGCAAGTCTTGGTGTATTCCATGACATCGTCTCACATCTGGGGCCAATAGTAACCCTGCTTGTGGAGTGCGTGAGTCCTCTGCTATCCAGGGTGACCTGCCCACAGGGTGTTGTGACACTTCCTCATGAGCATTCTTCGCAGTCCGTCAGCTCGCGGAACAAATACTCGTCCTCCTTTAGTCATCAATATGCCATCCTCCATCCAAAACCGACGGCTCTTCCCTTCGTTCACCATTTTCATGAGGGTTTGCGCCACAGAATCCTTCTCCAAACTCTCCTTGATACGTTGCTTGATGTCTGTGGCAATGATGCTGCTCGATAGAGCAGCCAACCCCTTGGGGATGGCAAGGTCGGCCTTGCGACTTAGAGCATCAGCAACTTGGTTTGTGTGCCCGACCTTGTGTTCGAAATGGAAGTCGAACTTAGCGAGAAATTCTTGCCATCGAGCTTGTTTTCGAGTTAACTTCGGCTGGGTCAGAAAGTGGCTGACGGCAGAATTGTCTGTCTTTACCAGGAACTTTGACCCTAACAAATAGTGTCGCCACGTCCTCAAACAGTGAACTACGGCTAGCAACTCCTTCTCCTGAGCCACGTACCTCCTCTCAGCTTCCGAGAGTTTATGACTTTCATACGTAACAGGATGTCCCCATTGCAGCAGGACTCCCCCTAAGGCGAAGTCAGAAGCATCTGTCTGGACTTCAAATGGCTGGTTCAGGTCAGGTAAGGCAAGGACCGGATCTTCCATCACAGCCTTCTTCAAATCCTGAAAGGCCTTCTCACAATTACTACTCCAGTCCCATGTCACTCCCTTCTTCAAGAGTTCAGTTAAGGGGGTTGTCTGCTTGGAGTAGTTCTCAATGAAGCGTCGGTAGTAGTTAGCCAGCTTAAGTAAAGAATGTAGCTCTTTCACATTCTTGGGGTTTCACCACTCCTTTATGGCTTCTACTTTCTCCATATCTATCCTGATTTGACCCCTTTCAATAATGTGACCTAGAAACCTGATAGTCACTTGCGCGAAGGAGCACTTTTCGCGCTTGACATACAACTAATTTTCCCGCAACCGTTGAAACACCAACTTTAGGTGCTCTACATGTTCTTCTAGGGTAGAGCTGTACACCACTATGTCATCCAGATAGACTACCACAAACTTATCTAAGTACCCGTGGAATACTTGGTTCATCAAAGTGCAGAACGTGGCTGGCGCATTGGTCAACCCGAATGGCATCACCAGGAACTCAAAGGCGCCATAGCGGGTGACGCACATTGTCTTGGGTTTATCTCCTTCTGCAATGCGGACTTGATAGTACCCTGAGCGGAGGTCTAGCTTTGTGAAATACTTGGCACCACTGAGTTGGTCAAACAGATCCGCAATCAGAGGGATCGGGTACTTGTTGATCACCGTGACTTTGTTGAGTGCCCGATAGTCCACACACAGTCTCCAACTTCCATCGTGCTTCTTCTTAAACAACACGGGCCCACCAAAGGGGGCTTTAGATGGCCTAATGAATCCTGCCTTGAGCAGGTCCTCAAGCTGCTTTCGAAGTTCAGCCAGTTCTGGGGGAGCCATTTTGTAAGGTGCCTTTGCAGGCGGTTTGGCCCCTGGAAGCAATTCAATCTCATGGTCCACACTCCTTCTCGGGGGTAATTCCTTGGGAAGTTCGGGAGGCATCACATCTACTTAGCTCTCCAACACCCCTTCAATCTCCTTCGAAATCACTTCTCCTTTAATCTCATCCTTTATCATGGGAACTGCTACATTGGTAGGCTCATCACGCTTCACGCCTTTCTTGAACTGGAGGGCGGACAAGAGGCGGGGTTTACTTGGTTGTTCGATTCTTGTGGGAACCACACACGGCCTTTCTCCCATAATGAGCAAGTGTTGGGCACTAGGAATGGGAATGGCTTTGTTCGCCAACAAGAACTCCATTCCTAATATGACATCAAAGTTGTCCATCTGAACAACTATGAGGTCAGTCTTCCCTTGCCAGTGACCCAACTTGAGTGACACCCCTCGAGATAGGCCCGTTGTGGGTGAGGCCTTTGAGTTCACAGCTTTCATGCTGCCCACATCCTTCTCCAACTTCAACACCAACCTCTGAGCTTCAGCTTCTGACATAAAGTTGTGAGTGGATCCTGTGTCAACCATCACGCTCTTGGCTCCTTTCCCATTAATACTACCATCTACGAACATCAAGCCTTTAGCTTGGGGCTTCTTAGGTGATCGTGGTTGTTTCTCCACCGCACCTAAGAATCTCAAAGTTCCCATGTGACCAGGTTCCTCCTCTGGCTCTTGCTGATACTCTATTTCCTTCGATTGAATATGAGCCTGTAGAGCAGAGAGAGTAGTCTTATGTGGCATTCATTCACTCTATGAGGTCCTCTGCATAAGAAGCATGCTAGTGGCTTTGGAGCATAGCCCGAGGGATTAAAAGGTCGAGGAGTGAAGACCCCTGTCGAGGCAACAAGCTTGGACGTTACCGTGTCCCTGGCATTCACCTTTCTCCTATCCCCTCCTTTTGAGTTGGAAAATTTGGACTCCGCTCCCCCACTTCTACTCTACCCGGGCCTTACATTTCTGTTGACATTAGCATTCGAAAACGGCTGAGTCTTCTTAGAAGAGTTCTCTTCAAATGTGTAGTCAGTCAACCTTTCAGCAACAGCTTGTGAGGAGGCCAAATCTTGGACCCTCTGCAGCTGAAGTTCTGTCCTCGCCCATAGCTTTAAGCCTTCAAGGAAATAGAACAGCCGTTCCTTCTCTGACATGTCCGAGATGTCAAGCATGAGCACATAGAACTTGTTCACAAAGTCTCGGATGTTGTTGGTGTACTTGAGCTCCCTTAGTTTCCGTCAGGCAATGTATTCAACATTCTCGGGGAAGAATGAGCTTTGAGCTCCTTCTCAAGGTCTTCCCAAGTGTCAATGGTGCATACTCCCCTTTGGATGTCATTATACTTGGTTCTCCACCATAGTTTCGCATCTCCCGACAAATACATTGTTGCCATGTTCACCTTCACCTCTTCCGAGTTTGGCTTCACTGCTTGGAAGTATTGTTCCATATCAAATAAGTAATTCTCAAGCTCTTTTGCATCTCGCGCCCCTCCAAATGCTTGAGGTTCTGGTATCTTCACCTTCCTGTAGTCCACCACAGGTTGGTTTCCCATCGCACGGAGGGTCAGGTTGAGCTTGGTACCCATCTCCACCAGCTCATTCCTGAATGCATCAATGGTAGCTCGGACATCTTCTGCCATATTGTCCACCGTCACCTGGAGTGTGTCGAGGGCATCACTCATTGCCCCTATTTGCTTGTTCGAAACGGGAGTTTCTTCCTCATTTGTCTCCCTTCTGCTTTCTCGAGCTTTACATTTTTCAAGGGCCACAACTCTGTCCTTTAGGCTCTCCACCTCTATCATCCGAGCCGCCAACCCATCTAGGTCGACGCGGTCCAACACATTGGTGATATCAATCAACCTGTCGGGCACCCCCGCAAGTTCTCCGAGTTGCTAGTCATACCAATCGAATCGTTGTTGGTTTGTCATCTTGCCTGTCATCGTAGTGAGCTTCTTGATTTGAGTTGGCTCTGATACCAACTGTCACGGGCCGAACTTTGCAATGCGCAAAGCGGACTGTGCGGCACTTGCTAGCAAGCAAGTCAGCCAAGTGAGTACCTATACTAATTCACTAGTCCAAACTATGCCGACTAGGAACTCCTCCCCAAAGAGCATATCGGCCTTACATGAACATGACATGAGGAAACATGAAAAAAGGTCGAGAGACTAATGCTAAAATAAAATAAATTACATAATTTATAAATTACCAAACATCATAGCACACAAGCAACCAACCAAAGGCTTGACTAATGACCTTGGACAAGGTTGCTTGTAGCATTACAAGTGCGGCCCCTAACATCATGGCAAGCATCGATCGGCTCAAAGGAGACACGTATGTGTTGGTGCAGCTATTCCAGGAGACACGTAGACACGTGCCCAGAAAAACCATTGATGATAATTTGAAATATGGCATCCACTTGTCCAAAATTTGAGATGATGAGGACACATGGCTTATCTCCATTGGGCCATCCATGTGAAATGTCGGCAACTCGACCCTATAAATAGGGCATCCAGGATCAACTTTTTTTTTTTTAATGTTGTCGGAGGTGAATTTATCTCACCTCATTTTCTCTCTCTAGAATTTGTTTTTAACATATATTTAGAATGGTAAAATTTTGATGGGCTAAATACTAGTTAGTACCCTCTGGTTTAGGTCCAAAATCAATTCAGTCCATCGACTTCTAATTTCATCAAAAACATCCCCTGCACTTCCAATTTTGATCTAATAGGTCCAATTCATTAATATTCTGTTATGGGTTCAAGTTATAGTTGGATTATTTGTTGAAAAACTATTTATTTTTAATAGTAGGACTCACTCCTAAATTGACTATGCAGACCACCTCGACAGGACATCATAAAACATAGGCTCTATATGAGCTACATTAACATGTCAAATAACTCAATTGTGGGAAAACTAACAAATTGCACCTATTAGATCAAAATTGAAAATGCAGGGGTGTTTTTGATGAAATTAGAAGTTCAGGGACTGAATTGATTTTGAACCTAAACCACAGGGTAATAATTTGTATTTAGCCCAAAATTTAATCTTCTCGTGGTTTCACTCCCCTTAGATAAGTATAAGCCTATAAAGGGTTGACCATTTTTTTCGATGTCAAAATGACCGCGGAACGGGTTAATTTTTTTACACAGTACCTACTAATATGCTATAAATAGATGTATAATGTCAAATTTATTAATTTTCAATTTGGATGATTTGGATCGCACAAAATCCTTATATGTCTATTAATGTGGGCTAACTTGTTTATTAGTTGTATCAAATAGTATATTGTGAGTCTCAAAAAATAGTTAAGAAGTTGAAATGCAATTAGTCGAGATTGATTTTACGATCTCAGTAATTATAAAAGGTGCTCGAGAATATTTTCATAAATTTTCACAAGGTGAAATCCTCGATTTAAAAGTTGGATAATAAAGTACACAACACTATGAGTTTGTGGAAATTTTCGAGAAAACTTTCGGATACCCAAGCTATTTAGAGTGATTTTTCAAAGTTTTGGAATTATGGAAGATCATTTAAGAAAAACAGAAACTATCGCTGTGCAATCTGAACCATTGAAATTATTCATCGCTTGATCTTAACTGTCGAAATTCATTTTAGAAAGGGGTATTTAAAGACCAGATGGGATCGTACGACCTAGAACCTTCAAGCGTCTCGAACCCGATCTCACGACCCGGCGACGCTAAAACTTGACCCAACCTCATCTCTCAATTCCGGCCACCTCAGATCGATGGACCATTGGCGATTGAACCCTCTCGGTGGCATGGTACGACCCGTGACCTCAAATCATCCAATCAGCAACAGTACGACGTGGAGAAATCGCTGCAACTCCAGCTAGTTTTCTAGCAATTTCCGGCGACTCTAGCGGTGGTTCAGCTTGCATGGTATACAAAAGTTGGTCTACTCCTCGTGCTTAGACCTGTAAATGGACCAGATTTGGATCGGATCGACCTAAATCGAAATCCGTTTACTTAAAAAAAATTTCAATCCAAACCCGCTCTGTTAACCTTGCGGATCATTGATAGCTTGATCTAAATCCGTATCCGCGCGGATTAACAGATACCCGATCCGCTAATCCGACCCGTTTATAATTTCAAATATTTTACAATTTTAGATAATAATATTAAATTTATACCATGATACCTCATAAGATATAAAAACAACATGAAAAGTATCACTAAAAGTAGAATTACATTATCAAAATTCTTAATGCTTCTTGGAAGCTTGGGTGATAGACTGTCCCTTAGATTTCTGCAAAAAAAATTGTATTAGAAATTCTTCATATTTTATATAAAAAAAATAATATAAAAATAAAAAATATTTTATTACAAAAAACGGGCCGGATCATTAACGGATCGGATCGACCTAAATCCGTATTTGATCCGTTAAATAAACGGGTTAACGGATTCGGATCATTAACAGATCAACGGATCAAAATTTTCGATCCAAACCCGTCCAATAGCCACGGATCTGGAGCGGGTCCGAATCAAAATCTGATCCATTTACAGGTCTACTCGTGGTCTACACGTCTATGTAAGTAGTTTTTCGATTCGATTAAGTTTTGGAGAAATTGTATTTTTTGTGCTTCGGACTTTTACTGTGATTTTGATTTCTTGCAACAATTCAAGACTTGTGACTCTTCTCCGGTAGCTATCATGGTCCCAGAATTGAGAAGGATGATAGGTCGAACTCAGATCGTTGGCCGAGCTAAGATTTTTTGTGCTTCGGACTTTTACTGTGATTTTGATTTCTTGCAACAATTCAAGACTTGTGACTCTTCTCCGGTAGCTATCATGGTCCCAGAATTGAGAAGGATGATAGGTCGAACTCAGATCGTTGGCCGAGCTAAGTTGATGATTTGTGCTGTGAGTTGTCTATTGATATTTGGTTGAATTCATAAACACATAATTCGTTAAGTTTTGAAAAGGAGAGCAAAGCACTACTAGCATTACAACTATATCACACTGTTGCAAATCTGTATCTTTTGCATGCAGAAGATATGAATAAGCGTATCCAAATGTTATAGGATACGGTGCACTCACGGATGAGCCATCCGTATTTTCTATAGTAAGTGCTATTGCCCAAAAGACATGGATAACAGATCATTATGTATGTTTTTCTTATGGGTCCCATAATATTTCATTTGTTCTTTCATAATTAAAATACTATTTATTTTGTTCAGGTAGTATTTTCTTTTTTAATAGCTGGTATATATTTCTACATCCTACATTTTCATATTGAAATACTACATGTATTTTGTTTTTCTTAAAGGAGAAGACACACGAAAGCGGACAAAGATTCAAACTATGGTCGAACCCAATTACAAAGGTTCGGAGGAAGATGAGTCATGAGACCCTTCTAAGGAGGTGATTGAGGCAATACGGTAATAACCTTTAGGCCATGTTTGTTTCCCTGAAAGTGGGCATTGGGAAATGAAATACTTTCATTTCCTGCGTTTGGGGACAGCCAAGGAAGGGAAACACTTTCCCAAAGGAAAGGAAAGTGATTCATTTCCTTTCCAGTCAACCAAACATGGCCTTAGAGCTATTTGTCCAAGAATCAGACCGTTCTTCCACATAGTTTCTAGGTAATAACCTTTAAATGACCATTTCACCATTCCGTTGAGAGGAATTGCGCCACACTAAAGAGTTTTTTACCACTGCAACTATCTTGTTGTTTGTGAAATATTTAATAACTATTTTGCCCCTCTATGTTGCCCCTACATAGGGTGCATTCCAGAAATTGTCAAACTGCATATCAAATAATAATGGCATCAAATAAATGAGACAGTTGGGCAGGGGGCAGATTTGTGATGGAACTCTATTCTATATATAGAACAGAGTCAAGTTTCAGTTCTCATTACTGAAAACCAAGAAATTAATTAAATGTACGTTATCTTTCACCATCAATTGGCAGCCAGGTAGCTGCTAGCTGGAATCCATCAAATTCATATATATGAACATTGATCTGGTATGGAGCTGGGGACACCAACAGGCAACAGTTATTGTAAATCTTATTCGATCAGCTACTTTTATCGTCAATCATTTCTTCACGAGTATCACAGGATCCCACACTGTTAAAGCTAGGACAGTTGGCTTCCGAGTTTTTTTTTTTCAATGTCCTTTAATTTTTATTTTTGAGTTACATCGGAGGGAAATTGAACCCTAACGTAATTTAATGCTAGCATTAATTCTCAACCCTTCTTCTTCATTGGGGCTAACAGTCTTTACAGGTTTAATTGACTCAAAATGATGACTCTTTTTTTTTTCTTCAAATGAGAAAAACTCGAAAAACTTTATCATTAGGGTCTTAAAATGTTTCATTTCTTAGACAATGATGTTTTGTTTACATTATAGACCAGCAATAAAGTGCCAATTAATAGAGAAAAAAAGTGGGCGACCTAACATATATGATCATGACTTCTCCGCCAATCACCCTAAACTAATTAGCTATATAACTATGATTGGAGATGCATGCTAAGGATACTATATATAGGAGGCCGGCTAATGTAATCTAGTTCCATGTGCATGTACACATATACGTACACATCTAATAACGAACATCTTATTGTTGGACAAATTTTTTTTCTCTTATGAGTAAGCCAAATATTTAAAGTAAACTTTCTCAAACATTGCTGTTATAAAACGCGCGCAATATCTTTCTTGGCTTTCTAAAAACTATGGATCCAGATTCTCTCCTTGGCTATCCTTGACTTCTAATCTCACCCATTCATTCAGTATCTAAAGGTTTATAATTGTCCATCTCAGCACTCAAACTATAAATTACACAAAATTTGAAGTTTCAAGACAAACGGTGTCTTGTTTCCCATTATTCCCGTGAATCCCGTCTCGTCTCACCTCTTCTTCTCCTCCTCCTAGTAGTTTGTTCTCTGAAACTTGCTCTCTTCTACCATGGGTTCTAGATCTAATTAATTTCAATTTTCTCAAGTTTACTAAATTTCGTATAGTTTAACAGACTAAGGGAACTGTGAGGTATCAAACTAGTCGGTATCATAATAAATTGCTACGATAGCATGTAGAGCAGTAGAGGATACGTAGAGCCTACGTTCCACTTAAACTAATTAGCTATATATCAATGATTGAAGATGCATGCTAAGGATACTATAGGAGGCTAATGTAATCTAGTTCCATGTGCATGTACACATATACATTAATTATACGTACACATTTTATAACGAACATCTTATTGTTGGACAAATTTTTTCTTTTCTTTTGAGTAAGCCAAATATTTAAATGTAAAATTTCTCAACCACTGCTGTTATAAAACACGCGCAACATCTTTCTTGACTTCTAAAAACTATACGTAGACAAGAGATTAATATCGATCATTTGTTTTTTTGTCCTAACAAAAATATCGATAATTTATTGGTTATTACAACAAACGCTAGCTAAAGAAGAGTGTATAAATGTATTTGTTTGTTTACTTTTAGCAAAGAGTTAAAAGAAAAGAGAGAGAGAATAGAGGAAAGAAGAGTGTAGAAATGTATTTGTTTGTTTACTTTTAGCAAAGAGTTAAAAGAAAAGAGAGAGAGAATAGAGGAAAACCTTACGAGAGGAATTCTGCTCGTCCGGCTGCGCCGCCATGTCTGGGTTGGCCTATGGCCTCGCAGGCGTGTGCCGAGTGTGGTCGGACGAGATGTTGGTGTAGGTACGTAGTCGGATTTTGGGGTCGGGAGGATTTCTTTTGCCTAGTTTCCAGTCGACGGAGGTGGCTGCACTGGTTTTGGTTTCGGGGCCGATGGTGATCGGTTGTGTGGGTGGGGTGCATATCGGATCTGGATCTCGATCGTGGGTTTGTGGAGGTTGGTGGGGGACGTGATCTACTGGTTCTCTACCGGCGGCATCTGTGCTATGCTGTAATCGAGTTGCAGATCGAGTTATCTTTCCGTTGTATCATCGCTGTAAAGCAAATAGAGTCGCCTGTAGAGCGCTCTTTGCTAGTTGGTGCGTAATTGAATACAATTGTTTAGTAGAGAGTCATGATATTATGTCAGGATGTTCTCTAGGTGCCTATTGTAATCAGGGGTTTAGGCTCAATGTCCCCTTCTTATATTTGACAGTTTCATTAATCAAGACTTAAAGGCAGTCGCACCACCTCTTTATTCAAAAAAAAAAAAAAAAAGGGCGTAGAAATACATCAGTGATGAATCGGTGTTTCATTTAGTTAATATGTGGGACTCAACAATAAACTCTGCACAACGTGGACATTTTTGTCACCAATTAAGGCTGTCCGCAAGTTGGCATGCATCCCAGCACTTAATTAGAAGTTTAGAACAACGGATTAGATATGAGAAGTTCAGAACCATTACTTTGAGAAAATGAAGTATCACATGGAGAACACAGAAGCCTTCCTGAGGCTCTCTTCAGTTATCCTCTTGGTCCTCACTGCGTTACTAGTAGGACTTGATCACCAGACCAAATTTGTCTTCTTCACTTACAGAAAAGCTTCTTTCGACGAGGTCAAAGCCCTCCTGTAAGAACTCTCTCTCTCTCTCTCTCTCTCTCCACCATGAAAGTGAATTTGGTTAATTTGTTGGTAAATTCATATAGGGTTCTAGTTTATGTTGATGCTGTGGTTGCTGGATACAATCTGGTTCGACTGTTGGGCAAGTGTTCAATGTCAGCTGGTTTAGTCAAACAAAATCCACAAGGGTCCAGCCTATACGTAGCTTGGCTTTCTCTATTGCTCGATCAGGTATTACACTTCGTCACTTCCCTGGCTCTTACTCTGTTTACTCTTAGCCATAATACCACTGAGGGCTTCTTCATACAGTTACCGGACGGTTGACTATTCCGGTTAATCGCACCTGATAATTCTCCGTGTATTACTTCAAACGGAGATAACTAAAAATGATAACCGACTTTTTGGGGGAATAGTAAAATATTCATTTTTTCAAAATTAATCGATACTTCTTAAAAAGAAAATGTTCATCTTATCCTTAATGATCATTCATCTTATCAAAAGCTCTCATACCACATGTATAAAGAAAGTCATCCACGCGTGAAGTTTTCGTCTCATTGGTAACATTTTTAACATCGAGAAAGTTTTTTACAAATGTGCGACTTACAGAATCCTTATGCTCAGCTATCAAATTTCTAATAAAAAAGTTAATTACTAAAAATAAAGTAAATAGATATCGTCAAAAAAGCTTTAGTTATGAATTTTTCACTTTTGATCTATTTTTGATTTTCTAAAGTTCATGATACCAAATCTTTACACTGACCCTTTTTCTTCTATGAAATTGGTAGCTTGGTTATGGAAAAATATCACAAATGGTCATTGAGTTATTCGATACTTAACTCACTATATTTTCAACAATATCACTTAACACACTCAATTTTACATCCGTCTTTCACTTAACCAACTGTCGTTAATTCTACCGTTAAAAACTATTAAAATTGAGGGTGTGTTTCTAAACACTAAAAAAATGCATTTCTAACGTAAAAAAAAAAATTTGACAAATATTTATTTTCAAATTATATTTAAATTAAAATAAAATCCTTTTTTATTAAAAATTTCAGAAATTTAAAAAAAATTGAAATTAATTAAGTTTAAAATGTATTTTAAGAGTTTTGACAAATATATCCTCAATTTTAATACCTTTTAACGATAGAATTAATGGCAGTGAGTTAAGTCAAAGACGAATGTAAAAGTGAGTGAGTTAAGTGATATTGTTAAAAATAGAGTGAGTTAAGTGTCGAATAAGTTATAACTCAGTGATCATTTGTGATTTTTGGTCGCTTGGTTATTTCAAAATGAGTATGCAATCGTGTACATACTACATATATGCATGCCTATGACCTCAAAATGCCTAATCCTATGAAGAATTCATTTGAATACTGTCTAAAACACTTGTAAATTACACCAACTACCTTTCCTTCATTTCCCGAACCACTTGGCTCTGAAAACCAATTATTTTGTTTTAGTTATGGGGCAAGGTAGACTTCCAATCGAGGGCGAATTGAATTAATTGGGGTCCCTTTAATTTTATGACATGTCCTCCTCGAAGGATACTTCATTTATATGTACATGAATACATGCCGCCTGTTAAGTTTCTTTCATTAATTGACAACACATGTATATGAAAATCTCCAAAGAAAATGTCATGAATCCATCTATATATATATATATATATATATATATATATTCTTATAAAGACATTTCTTTTGTAAACTTTCTGACGAATGTCCGAAAAAGAAAAATTGAAACTACTTGATTACGTAATTGTTTATAGGACAAAAATACTTTCAAGTCATTTTGGTGGCTAAGAGTTCATAGTTATTAATCATTACATTTATCATTAATGGTAGAGATTAGATTTATTCAGGTTTAGAAATCAATAGTTAATCTTAAATCTTAGATAGATATGTCTCTACATTTTTTAGCCCTTTGATGACTAAAAGATCATTACTCTACAAGATCAACCTCAGACACTACTAGAATTATGCTTATAGGACACCCTCCAATAAGGGTGCTCATTGTTTACAAAAGCCACCAAAGTCTTCATTAGCCACTATGCAGCCACCCAATGCATGACAGTGGTGATTGCTGGGGTTTCCTTTGCAGCATAGTGCACCAAAGTTGAAACGGTGCCTGGGTTTTCAACATATACAGATTCTGTCATGTCAGCTATCATATTAGCTGCCAACTCCAATTATACACTAATTACTAGCCAACTATTAGAATGGTGTCTTAAAATGCCACATTTAAAAAAAAAGATTAATAATAAAACAAAAAAATAGTAAATAGTTGAATACATGAATGATGTCTACCAATTTATTCATATACATCATCATTCAATCAAAATCTACAATTTGTTACAAATGTAACTACAACTTATTGCACTACCTAAAAAAGAAATCTATTACAACTTACAAGCCTATACCTACCATAAGTAAACATTCCTGGTCAATACGTTGATGTTTCTTTTACTAGTACAACTCAATAAGGAAAAACTGCACGATAATATTGTTGTCTCAAGGTCTTGAGCAGGTTAATTCGTACATCACAGTTTGATCAGAAAGTCATTAATCTTCAGTTTGTCACATGCCACTTCATCGACTTCATGCTCAAATACATATCAATGAACAAAAATCATAACTTGTAACAACCATAGTTATAAAAAAAAAAGGACATCCCTACCTTTTAATTTGAGGTTGTTCATTCCATTTGTTTGCATGAATGATCGTTCCCGGTTCTCAATCTGTTTCAAAATAGAATCCATTAATTCCCTTCTAACTAAGCCACCCGAACAATGAACAAACCAAAAAAACGTGTTATGGCATAACTACAACATTTTCTTCAAGCAAAATATTCTGTACTCAGTTCAATTGTCATAGAAACCACACAGTTAGGGGGCAGTACACACGTCAAAAATGAAAGTTTGTGTATCGTTAGTATGTATTGATAGACCTTGTTATGAGCCAATGAATCAAAGTCATTGGGAGCAGGGACAACCAAACACTGTGAGCATGACCTAGACTCAACCCTCCCAGTAATGATTCTGAACACAATAACACTTGAAATCATTCATGTTCGACTACCATTTGAAAATAACTCACAAATGCAT
This sequence comes from Rosa lucieae, assembly GCA_024704745.1. NCBI lineage: Eukaryota > Viridiplantae > Streptophyta > Magnoliopsida > Rosales > Rosaceae > Rosa > Rosa lucieae. The sequence continues at coordinate 20,798,489 of CM045495.1, read as the reverse complement.
ATTAATCAATAAGGTTAAATTAAGAGATTAAAATCAAAGGCCGGACATCTTTTCTATTTGCAAACTTAAGTCAGATAAGCCAATTTCATAGAATACTAAGTATTAACTTCACACACTTCTCATTCTATCACATAATGTCACTGAATCTAATAAATTTCTACCTGCTTCAATATGCTTATGTCTTATCGCTGTCAATGCTTCAGCTGCATGTGCAATTTCTTTATGAAAATCTGAGCATAAGAATTATGAAAATTGAGTTTAACAGATAGAATAAGTTAGGCACCAAAGAGAAACAAAAATACCTCAAAAAAATCAAACATTTTAGATTAGCAAGACAAGATGTTCCCAGACTTGTGATCCAAGATAGCAAAATGAATAATCACCTATATATGCCTAGCAGGTTTCATTGTCATGTCACCTATCAAATCAAACTTTGTTCTTTCCCAAAATGTGAGATCATAATTAACACTAACTATCATCACATTGAGTACTACAAAATTTTCAACTATAGTCAAAATTCTACATTGTAAACAAAGTTCATGTATACCTTTCCTGCATGAGTAGACCTATACAGTTTCTCAAGCTGTTGATGTCTCTGCCTCTCAACCTCATATATTACCATTACAGCTGAGCTTTCATAACCAGTTCCACCAAACTGCTTTATCACAGCTTGAAATTTTAAAACCAGACAAGAATCAAAGTCTCAACAGGATGAGCTATTCTAGAATTCATACTTACAATGGAGCTTTTTCTTAGCTAGATGTTCCTTCCTTCCGGTTCACATTGATGAAGACCACAATGTTCTGATAAGTCAAGAAGTTAGTAATTAAGCTAAAACTTCATCTTTCTACTCAAGTTGGCCTTTCAATAATCATTTCTTTGTCCATTTTTCAACACAAAAGCCATTGAATAATCAAAGTCTACATTACAAGACAAAATTACAACTATAAACAAAAATGTCAACTAGATCAAACAATATCAATGTGTACACACCAATCCACATATAAAAAAAAAAAACTTAGAGTGAAATTTAAACTACATTTGAGTTTTTTACACTTGCAAATTCCCAGAAAGTGTCACTGAAAGCTTTGCCTCTCATCCTCCTTTTCCAACTGTGCACTTCCAAGGACACCACAAGATGGAATGAACAACAAGTAAAGATGGGACCCTTTTAGTGTCCAAAGGCAACAACTTTGAATTGGGTTTCTTCAGCCCCCAGTAACTGTAGCTACCACTATGTTGGGATTTGGTATTCCATGTGTAAGATATCTAAACAAACAGTGGTATGGGTGGCAAGCAGAAACAACTCCATCATTCATACATCAGGTGTTTTCACAATAAACAACTATGGAAAACTAGTCATTTATGCTCACTTGTGAAACAAAAAACAATAGAGAAAGGAAGAGAAAGTCATCGAGTATTTTAATATAATTGAACTCCCGTTCTAAGATACAAAAGAAAAAAAAAGAACCAGCTGAATTATTGTGCAAAAACAGACATATCCACCTAAAAAAAAAAAATCAATATTCAAACTATGGATCTGCCAACAAGTAAAACTCCAAGTTTATATAAATTTTTGTAATCAAAATTGTTCTATAAGCTTGCTATAGACCTATAGGCATAGTATCTCTGCTACTTTTCTGGGTTCTATATCAAAATCAAAAAAATGAAGAACAAACCTCTTGCCTGCGAACACTCAAACGCAGCCAAGGGAACCGGTTCTTCAATAAACTAGAAGAGAAAGTTAGGGTTTATATGTATATACTATGAATTAAATTTGATTCCTTGAAAATTATTGAAGTAGAAGTTATTAGGTTGAATAAATTGAAAAAAGGAACTTACAGTAGCATTAAATCGGATGGATGGCTGTTGAGAGTAGATAAGCATAAGCTCGCATGGTGATGAAGGAGATTGGCAGACGCCAAAGATAGGTTCTTCTCAGATCTGATGCTTCGCAAGAATTTTGTTTTGGTGATATGAGGTTGATCTGGGTCCATTAGTTATATTGGAAGCTTGCTGCCATACCTAAACCCTATAGCCATGTGAGAGGGATGGTATTTGCTGACAAGAGACATCCTATAGGGGCGGAAATCGTAAATATTGGAAACTAAACCAACAACTTCAGCATTGGGCCACCCACATTCGGTGCCGGGCCTTATAACTACTCACTGATCCGATTAACGGTGACAAATTATTCTAAAAACCCACTCTTTTCAAATGGTGGCCCAAATCGGTGTTCCTTGCGCCATTTTCTAGTAGTGAGAATGTGGTCTTTATACTCATTGAGTAATAACAAGTCTAGAATATTTTAGTTTAATTGTAACTCAATTTCCCAACCTCCCTTGCTTACCTTAAGAACTCAATAATATATTGATAATTCAAACCCTTCCCTGATGTTTTGATATTAGACGTGTGAGGTTTCTATAAATAAGTTTTGTTTTATTTATAACTATAAATTAACTCTAGACCAACCTTTAAAGCAATTATCAAATTAAAAATCAATCCCAAGAAAACAGATTATCCAGTTTCTACATACAATCAGGATTTTAACCTACAAATTGAAATGCATGAATACTAGGCAACCTGCAGGGGAGTAGCTGGTTAGTGGTTAATGTTGTTTTGGTCTGAGCAGTTATGCATAGATCACTAGATTCAAGACATCTAGTTTCTTTTCTTGATGAAGAAACTTGTGTTAGTTTAATTATTAGAAGCATATGAATATACAGATGAATTGAAATTATGAATTCGACCACAGATAGCAGTATATGTGGCGTTTGGGGCAAACTCAGCTGCGTTTCAGGCTTCAGTGATAGCATTAACAGGCATATCAGAATTTCAGTGGATGAAGTTGTGCAACAAATACTCCAGATTCTGCTTTCAAATGGGTGGAGCCTTGTCATGTGGATACCTAGCATGCCTTCTCTTGATTTTCATATCCTTCATCACTGCCTTTAATCTGTTTAGGCTTTACTCACCCAAGAAACTGTTTCTCTTAAAGAGCATATCAGGGTGAGACCAATATCTGTATTCATGTAATTTCTGTTATGAAAGAAATAATTTAATGCTATCAGCAGGTTGAACTACATATATATTTTGTATAATTAATTAATTATACGAGTATACAAGGAGTGTATTAGAATTTTCTGTGCATGAATGTTTTTGGAATTTAATCTTACCATTTCTTCACAAATTTAAGGGTGTCTGGATAAAGGAAAAATATAAACCAAACTGTTGTAGAGAAGCTGAAATTGAGAGGAATTTGCTGTATGTTCTCATTGTTAATAGGAGCCTCTTTATATAGAGAATTACAATACATAGAATCCAAATCATACAAGGAAAGTAATCATACATTGAATAGGAATTTAGATCCTCCTAATGTAACCCTATTACTACTAGGTCAAGTAACCTAGAGTTTGGACCAGACACAGAATAGAGATTTACTTAAACACTCACCCTTGTGTCACCTAAACGCGGTGCTTCTCTCGTCGCCTCGCTAAAAACCTTGCCGAGTAACAAAAACCCAGTGGGATAAAAATAACCTCGGTGAAAGGGGAAAAAGAGCACAACACTCCCTTCACATTTCAAGACCATATATGTAGACATCTCCCCCTGGTGTTTGCATCTCCCCCTGATGACTACAGTCATGGGAGTTCGGATAACTTCCGCAAACGATGTTACCAGCATGTTTCTCAAAAGTGGAATTTAGGCAATGACTTAGTGAGCAAGTCTGCCATACTATCCTCAGATCGAACCTAGTTCACCTTGATCTTGAGGAGAGTCTGTTGTTGCTGATTATTCTTGGTGTTGTCGCTATTGATGTAGCCTTGCTTCATTCGTTCAAAACAAGCAGCATTATCTGTACTTACATGGCATTTACAAGCATAATTAGCTATAATGAGCCACGCTCATGCTACCACCAGCAATGCAGACTCCCGCCAAAGGAGTGACCTACGAGAGGGCAGCCAAGCAGGCTACCGCCTAAGCCAGGCTTACCCCTAGATCGTCTCTGACGGGCAGCCATGTACCACGCCAAGATAGCATCAGAAGCTCCAGAAGCTGGGGACTGATGCATATCAGTCCCACATCGAAAACATGAAGAGGAGCAGCTCCTCCTCCACCTATAAAAGGTTCTCTCTTCTCTCCTCATTAATAACGCATTCTTAATACTCACCTTTGTTACTTTGTCAACACAAATACATTGACTAACTTAGGCATCGGAGAAGAAAAGACTGACCAACACGGTCTCCCTCTGACGCCCCTTTGTATTTTACTTGACAAGTAGCGGAAGCTATAAGAATAGCATAAGTATCGGTCCGCTCATCGGACCAGCGTTAGTTAAGATTTGGCTACCTCTAAGTCTCAAGCGTTAACATTACCCTAAATGCTCGTAGGCTCATTTATAGAAGACTTCAAACCACAATTGTTCGGACATGCGTAATTATGGATCCAATCCATATACATTCACGAACCACTTCGTGAAGAGCAATATTCTCTACATTGTTCAAAGATATAGCGATTATGGTCTATTCTGTAGACCTCCAAGATATCATGGTCTTTATCCATAGTGAACACATAACCCATTTGGGAACGACGTTTGTGAGGGTCAGAGAGGTACCCAGCATCAACAAAACCTTCCAAAACGCTAATATCGTTTTAGGATGGGGAGAAGGGACGCAGGCCAGTGTTGGCGGCATTCCTAGTATGTGATGGGTCCGAATCCATCATCTCCCTGTAGGGATAGAACGAGCCCATATCAATTGTACATTTCAAGTATCGAAAGATATCTTTTACGTACACCAATCTAATGGTGTCGCATTGGTGCAAACTATATCTAGCTAACAAGTTCACAACGTACGAGATGTCTGGTCTTGTGCATGGAGCGAAGTACAATAATGCGCCTATTATACTTATGTAGGGCACTTCCGCCTCTAGCACATCTTAGCCATCATCCTTCAGATGAAGAGGTTCCTTTTCAGGATTAAAACTACGGACGATCATGGGGTTGCTTGAAGGCTTGACCTTGTCAAAATGCCTAAGCATTTATCAACATGATGCTCAAGTTCCAAACCAAGACATAATCGTGTTCTCCCAAAATCTTTCATCTCAAAATCGGATTTCAAGTGTTCAACGGTTTCCCTTAACTCTTAAGGGCTTCCAATGAAGATCATGTCCAACATGAACCGCGATAGAATCTGAAACTTGTTATGGAAACGCGACGGCATATCCCTTCCTAATCAAGTAGTCACTTTAGTGAGTGTTTCAACCATATTATAAACGCGCTCTGTGGTCTAGAGTCACTTGACTTGGGTAAATGAAGTTCATCATGAACCTTCATGTATATTCCATATCCCCATAGAGATACGTAGTGACCACATTTGTAAGCTGCATAATCAGTTATTTAGAAACTACCAAACTGACAGGGCAGTGGAGTGCAATGACATCCATTACGAGAGAATATGTCTCATCGTAGTCGATTCCAGGGCATTTTGTGAGAAGCCTTGCACCATAAGGCGAGATTGCCATCTCTTTTTCTCATCACGTTTTCTAACGAAGACCCATTAGTCAATATGTTTTATGTCAGGAGGTGTTGGCATCACTGGCTCGAAAACCTTCCTCTTTGTTAGAGAATCCATCTTAACCTGGATTGCATCTTTCCATTTAGGCCAAATTTCTCTACGTTGGCATTCATTCATCAACTGAGCGTGGTTCGATATCATCGGACTCAACAAACTCATGCGCAATGAAATGCTCTACAACATCATCAATTATGATGGAGTTTTTATCCCACGTCTTATGTACACTAGTGTAATTTTGATAGGGCTCTATATTCTCAGGAATTGGTTCTGATGTTGAGGATTCCCCCAACGATAACCATAACTTGAAAGATTCTCTTGTGACAGATTTTGAGTTTTGATGATCAGAGGATTAGGTTGTGCCAAAGTATCATTCGAACCTACAAGCTTCTCATGCATCTCCCATGCATCTTAGCTGGGGCCATGACCTATAACGCCAGAGTGCCACTCTCTTTGGCGTTGGCGCCATGCCTTCCTCCGTGTAGAGTGGCGCTACGTCCTCTCGTAGGGAAGTCCTTCCTTGCAGGCATGTTTGCAGCGTATTTTAATGATCTCCTCACTCTAACAGGGATCGAGATTAGACATAGTGGGAACAGATCACGACAATTCTTGTCGTTTCTATTGAACATTCATTTTTTTATCTACCCTTAACGACAGGAAGATTGTCTCATCAAAGTGACATCCGCAAATCTAGCGGTAAGGAGATCGCCTTGCAAGGGGATTTAAGTGGTGGACGATTGTTGGAGTTTCAAATCCAACTGAGTTACCCATTCGTCTGTAAAGACCTATCATAGTGCGCTGTGGCGGCGCAATTGGCACATAAATAGCTCACTCAAATGTGTGTAAGTACAAAATACTTGTACCCAGTCACTAGTTGTAACGCAGAGATACATTGAGTGACGGTAGGTCGTAGACGAATTAGCATAGCTGCATGCAATATTGCTTCACCCAATCAGATATAAGGAGATTGGTGCACATTACCAATGTTCGGACTACCATCGTAGTCGTTTCCACTAGACCATTTGGATGTGTACATGGGAATGTGATGTCCAACATCAGTCCCATTGCAATAACCATCGAAAGTCTTCGATGCAAACTCTATAGCATAGTCAAATCCAATTGACTGAATAGGATGATCTGGGAGTGAGCCCGTTGTCATATGATATGTACTAGGAGTGTAGCATAAGCAGCATTACAAGTGGACAATGGCACAACATGTGACCAGCGTGTTTACGTGTCAACCAACATTATGAGATATTTAAACGTCCGCAAGTCGGTTGAATCAGTCCATAGAATTCCCACAGATTCTATGTAAGAACAGAATGAGTTTTGTCATATTCTTTGCATAGGACGGCCTCAGTCCTAACTTCTCTTAAGGAACGGGTTTTGCAAAATGAGCGAGGTACCTTAGAAGTAACCAATGAGGAGTTTGGTCCATGAGCATCTGTAGCGCTATTAGAAGCTAAATATGTGACTACATCACCCATCATGGCGTTGGAACCATGGAAAGTGGCATCCATGGCGGCATGGCCATGGGAAGAACATTAATGGTGGCATGGCCATGGTTGGCGCCATTTATGGCGTTATCACAAAGGACTTTTGAGGCCCTACGACGGCTAAGGACAACGGTAGCGCCAAATGCGGCGGTAGCGGCTGTCACACTAAGTCCGGGAATCAATTTTCAATTCTTTCTTCGTTTTGCTCAAAAGAATGGATGTCCGTGTGAAGTCTTTAGTAGACGGATCATCATATCATGAGTAGGATGATCTATCTTGTCGTGACAAAGCCAATATGTGTCTAAATCTAAGAGATCTTCTCTCATAACTTTATTGGATTTAATAGCTCGAATAGAGACACATAAACTTCTCTAAGATGCGCCTTTTTTCGCAGTCGTTAGAAGCATTGCAAAGGAACTCATTTCCGTTCTCTACATGCGTTTTGCATGGAATCTGTTGGCTATTCATAGGTGTGTTTTGCCTTAGGAGCGTAGAGAGTTACTGTGACAGTAATCAAGGTGCCATTTGGCAAGGGGAACTTAGGCTATTCCATGTCCTTGAATTAATATTGATGGCCCAGCCATAGTAGTCACAAAGTCAATGCATAGAATCAAAATGGAGCCATAATGAAAAGAACTCAAAATTTTATTCATAAGCCAACGGAGATACATCATTGTCTCTCTGACCAGAGAAAATCTAATCCAAAATGCTAGCTAATGTAAAACAACGGTAGTCGTCTATCTTCTTTCGATAATTCCAAAATAAATGTGACCAGGTGAGTAGAGAGATGTCGGTGGAGTACCACTAATCTCATAACCTTCCTAGACATTATACTTACTTTGGGTGAGCCTACTTTGAAGAAAGACTAAACATTGGCATCTACTACAAAGTATATGGCAATTGCTTCTTACATCTCTTGGAAAAATAAAGACTTAAACAGAATTGGTCATCTATTGATCCCAGCCAAATTTGTAGTCTTCCACCCTTCACTCTAGATCATCTTCTTGATCTTCTTGTTCGACATAGTAAACTTCTTTTGCTTCACAATATGCTTTGTAGGCGGTGACAATTTCTTCACGAGCTCTACAAATGTATGTCCAATGATTAGATACTCCATCGAGAACATACATCTCTTTGCTCAAACTCTATTGATTGAGGCCCTTTGAAAGTGTCATTTAGATGGCTCTTAGTGTTGGTGGTGCCACCAACATGGCCAGAGGCGTTGCCTCCCTCTCTCTTTCCATGTTGACCTCTTCGGTTCCGTGTTCGCCTATTTTGGCAATTACCTTCTCAACTAGAGCAATTATATGGACCAGAATGTCCAGAAGTATCCCTAAGGTAAGGGTTTCTCTCTTGGTGCCCTCTCTTAGGGGCGCGACTATAATTGGATTCCGTAATATGCTCTATTTCCACGGATCTTGAATTATAGTTCTTCACAAGGATGTTGTCATGCTTTTCAGCCACATTTATAGCCCCAATGAGCTCACGAAACCTTGTGATCTGTCCTGCAGTAACATCAATTCGATAGTTCTTAGCAACCATCAATGCAGAGACGGGGAAGGTAGAGAGAGTCTTCTCAATCAACATCGTATTTGTATCTCTTTACCACAGAATTCCATTAAGTATTTAATGCGAAGTGCTTCCGAGTTGTAGTCAAGAACTGACTTGAAATCACAGAAGCGGAGGCTATGCCATCTCACTTCTAGGTCAGGAAGCAGGGAGTCACGTACGTTGCCAAATCTTTCTTCCAGTAAGACCCACAGCCTTCTGGGGTCTTCTTCATTCATACACTTGTACTGGAGCGAATCATCCATATGATGAGTCATTAGGATGATGGCTTTTTCCTTATTTGCCTCTAATGCTGCTCTATTTGCTTCCAAAGCTTGAGCTTGCTCAACAGTTAGCACATCGTGGCTAGGCTCAAGAATCGTATCCAGAATTCCATCAGACTTGAGATGCTGGCGGACATCACGAACCCACCTGTGATATCCAGACTGAGTTGCTCCTAATGGAGCAAAGTCCAATTTGTTTAGGTTACTCATCCTCAAAGAGAACAAGAAATTAGGGTTAGTTTCGGAGAGTAAAAGGCTACCACGAAAACATATAAAAATTTCTGAGCGTAGTCGCTTCCAAGAAATTAGGAATTTCCGAGCGTAGTCGCTTCAAAGAAATTTGATTTCAAGAGGTATTGGATTAGATCGAAACAATGACATAAGTGGTCAATCATAAATTCTCTACAAACTCTAAGTTTGGAGATCTCAACAAGCTCCAAGCTTGGAGTGAGGACTAACCCCCACAGTTCGGCTTAATTAGGTCTCCCCTATGATGAAGAAAGGGGGGTAGAAGAAGGGAGGTTGCAAGTCCCCGAGAATAGAAGAAAAAAAGAATAAAAACTTCAAAAATGGGAACATTTAGAAAAACATACGTATTTGGTCCTTGTCGTAGGATTGGAGACGAGCTTCAGTCCTAATGCAAGCAAGCAGACTTGTAGGATTACAGCGTGGTCGCGAAGTAGCGGAATAACAGAGTCGCGGAATCGAGGAGTCTCAGGGCCACGAGGTGTTAGATCCGTGAGGCCGCGGGGTAGCTATCTCGTGTGGTCTCGTTGTCATGGGGTAGAGGTCGAGCAAGCATGAGAGCAGGCGAGCGCACGCCGGCGCTGCAGAGCTACGGGTGGCACCCATTGTATGGGTATGTAGCACTGGTGCGCGCGCTGGGCTGGTTGGCGCAGGACTGCGCGGGGGCAGGCTGTAGGGCTGAGGATTGCGGGGGGCAGACTCTAGCGTGGGCTAGCTGTGTGTAGTGGTTACGGGGGCAGCGGACTAGGGTAGGGCTGCGGGGGCAGCAGATGCAGGGCACGCTTGAGGGGAGCAGTGAGCACAGGGGCGCGTAGGAGCTGCGAGGGATTTGGTGAGAAGAGTTTTAGGGTTTTGGTTTTTAGGGCTAGAGTTATGTCTCGTACTGATAACGTGTTGTAGAGAAACTGAAATTGAGATGAATTTGTTGTATGTTCTCATTGATAATAGGGGCCTCTTTATATAGAGGATTACAATGCATAGAATCCAAATCATACAAGGAAAGTAATCATACATTGAATAGGAATCTAGATCCTTCTAATGTGACCCTATTACGACCAGGTCAAGTAACCTAGAGTTTGGGCCAGACACAGAATAGAAATTTACTTAAACACAAACTAATTAATGTACAATTATTAGAACGTATAATGAACTTATGCACGAAGGCCTGATGGAATGGGACTGTTTGTTAAATACTTATGCAAATTGATTTGTGGTATTTCTCTCACATTGTCTAAAATTTTCAAATGCTTGCTTGAAGACTTAGTTCCTACACCTCCTCCCCCACTACTGCCTTTGAAAGCCACGCTCATAGGTTGAAAAGTCAAGAATTTCTACTAGCAGTAGAGGTGACACACGGGCCGCTAGTCCCAACTCCGGCAACTTTAAAATTAGCCCGACAGGGCCCAAGAATTATTAAAGGTGGACAACATCCAGCTAGCCCAAGGTATATTAGCCATGCCTAGTTGGCCCAAGGTATATTAGCCCATGAGCTAGCCCGGCCCGAGTTCGTTATGGGCCAAGTAGGGCCTGAGCACAACATATCACTGGTCGACCCATTGCAAACATAAAATTTCCGTTTACTTCTAAAATATAAAAAATTTACATAATGAGATTTGAACATTAGACCTCTCTGGTCAACATTTCTTGACAATTTCTCCAATGCAATTCCATTAATGTTGACAAAGTAGTGAAATAAAACATTATATTCTTGTTTTAACATTTGTCGATCCCATTTCCAAGAAGCTTACCATGTCATTGATTGATGATGTCATTGCTTCCTTGTCCTTAGCCGAATCCAACGTCGTTGACATCTTGCACAAAATTGGAAGAGCACATCAACGTGCAACATAGTCGTACCTGGTGGTGCGACCCCTTGCACCTCAGCCTGCAACTCTGAACAATCTTTGGCTCTTTTTCAAGCGTGTTTGGGCCTTAGATTGTGGCTTCAATATTCAGGAATGAGGACACAATCACTTCATTCTTGCTTTTGATCTGCTACGGCATCGTAACAATGTCATACATGGAGGACCTTAGCGTTTCAACCAAGCCTCCATCGTGCTCCAAAAATATGACGGAGTGGTTCCATTACAATCTCTTGTCCTAGATTCACTCTTCTTCTAGGTCTGCATCTCCAACATCCCTTCATTGTTTGAGGTACCCAAAAACTTCTCTAATATCGCTTCTGTTGCTAGAGATATATCGAATATGATGACAAGCTGTTTACAAATCGAGGCATGGTGAGAGTTAGGATTTCACATGAAATATCGAAACCTGTTCTTTTTTCTTTTTCTTTTTATTTTTTCAAAAACCCTGAAGTTGGTGCCTAGGGTGGAAGCTGAAATTGACTTCTTGTTGAAAACCTTGTGGGGAAGTGTAACCTTTGCAATATGATTTACCATGAGAAAGGCAGATGTGTTAGCTCTGGGAATATAACTGAACCAACCCTGACGCACAAATCAGGAGAGAAGAGATTGGAGATTACCAGTCATCCATCAGCTTCACTGCAAACCAATTTATTAATGGAACTTTTAAGTTTCAGAGCGTTCAAACTCCTATTCTGCCTCCAGTGGGAAGAAGTCTATTTGGCAAGGAACATAGTAGTGGACGCAAGCCACTGGTGATACGCAGGAAAGGTAGCAATGGCAGCTTATATGACACACTGGCCATTGTACCCATTGAGCAAACTAGGTTGGAAGTGCAAGTTATTAGGGTTGTGGGCTTTGAAACTAAACTAGTGTCTCTGGATGATGGTAACAATAGAGGCAAACCAGCTTCCCATTATTCCTCCCCTAAAAATCTAAAAATTCTTCTTCATGAGTTATTCCAAAAATTTGAGTCTATGGCACTGGCCAGGAACTTTGTTTTGCCTATCTTACAAAACCTCCTAGCCCTAGTGTGAAGGGCAAGGAGAAAATTTAAGTTTATTTTGTCTGTTGATTTAGCTTATCTACTGTGTGTTCTTCATAGCTACAGGATCACATTAATAAGTGAGCATTGGATGTTTGAATGAGTTGTGCCTTTTATGTGCCATTTTTTCCTAGTCGCTGTACTGAGCAATGAAAAGGTATGTAGCATTGTCATTTTGACTTGAGTTAATGAAAATCGTTGTGATTTGATTCAAAAAAAAAAAACATAAGTATTTTTTTCTAAATATTAAATATATGTTTATTAAAGAAGATTAATCTCACAATAATACAATTATAGAATTTTAATATAAAAAATATGATAACGATTAACTTTAATCAAGCTGTACTCGCCAAACAAGGTTGGAGAATATTGCAGAGGCCCGATTCTATTGTGTCTTAGCTTCTGAAGGCTAAGTACTTTTCCTCCACAGATTTCTGAAGGCTAATTGCATCTTATGCATGGAGAAGTATTCCAGCTGGATGTGAAGTCTTGTTCAAGGGAATAATTCTGTTTCAAGTTGGTGATTGCTATAGCATAGCCATTTGGAAGGATCCTTGGCTCCCCCTTCCTCCTCATTTCAGACCATATTCATTGCCAATGGAGGGCACAGAGAACTAGAGAGTTAGTGATTTAATTGATACAGAGACAATGGAATGGAATATGGTTCTTTTATAGGAGCTTTTCACAGTGGAGGAGGTTAACACCATTGCTCGTATCCCACTGAGCGTAAGACGGTTGAATGATAGGTTGTTGTGGCACTTTGATAGACATGGCTCTTACAACATAAAAAGTGGGTATCATGTTGAAAGGCAGGCTGCGCAACTCTCGATCTATGCCTGGCCATTAGGTACTTCAACCAAGCTGGCTCGAAGCTTCTGGAACAAGGTCTGGAGGATCAGAGTACTACCTAAGGTCCGGAGCTTCGTCTGGGCGCTATGTAAAAATGTCCTTCCTACTAAGGCAGCCTTATGTAAGTACATCTCTATCCCTAATACGAGGTGTTTATCCTGTCATGATGGTAATGAAACTAGTATGCACTTATTTAGTGAATGCACAGTTATGAGATTTTTTGGGCACATAGCCCTCTACACCTCAAGCCTTTGACATTTTCGGCTTCTACTATTATGGATTGGGTGTTCTTGATCATGGACTCCCTCACTTCTCAACCGCTGGAGATTTTTTTCATATCTTTGTGGGCTACTTAGTGTGAAAGAAACAATATTTTGTGGCAAGAAGGTGACTGTAATCCCATTCACATGTTCGCATGGGCTCTTAAGCTCCTGGATGACTACAAGATGGTCCATCTGATCAATGTCAAAAAGAGTTGCAAACTCAAGGCTAAGTGGTTCTACCCCTTAAGTGGGAGGCTTAAAATCAATATAGATGGGGCATTTGCGGTGGATTTTGGAAATGGAGGTATTCGAGTGGTAGCCAGGGATGAGTTTGGGAATTATGCTGCTGCCCTAGCTCGTCATATGCCCTTTACAAATTTTGCACTATATATGGAGGTTGAGGAGCTGCGTGATGGTCTGTTCATTGCTATTGATTGAGGTTGGACTGATGTTGAAATTGAAGGAGACTGTGTGTCCTCTTACATGCTGTGGCTACTGCGAATTTGGATTTGTCTGAGGTTAGTTCAATTCTAAATGATTGTCACTATTATCTACAAGACTTTCATTTTATTTTGATCAAGCATATCTTTTGGGAAGCAAATGGTGTTGCAAATAGACTTGTGCACCTTGCTCTTAATTTTACAAGAGGTTTAGGCTCCATGTCCCCTTCATTGTATTCTCCTATTAATAATATAAATATAGGTCGGGGTGACTCTACTCCATCCTAGAGGGCAGCTTCACCCACTCTCCAATATATGATACTAAATCTTTTGATTTTTGAGTTTTCTTTCTTTCTTTCTTATAGTAGAATATAAAAACTATAAGAAAACTAATCTTCAAAAACTAAGATTTGAAAAACTGTCTGAGCTTTTTTTCTTTTACTTTTTTTTAGGTGAATAATGAGGTCAATATTTAATTGAAGTAATGCAAAATTAAGAACTACGAAGTTCAGCTGCTATTACAGCAGTAAGAAAAGAAGGGACAAAATTGAAAGCCAAAGATTATCCTAAAATACTAGCTTGAGCAGCCACCAGATGTGCTGCCATGTTGCCTTTTCTATTGACATGAGTAATGCGTACAGTTGGCAAGTCAGCCAATTGCACCATTAAATCCTCTAAACACGTCCCGACAAAGAAGAGTTGGAGTCCCCTTTCACTACTACAAAAACTGCATCACACAACGATGGAAATCTGTTGTGTGATGTGGACCATGTCTGTCGTCTATCTCGATGTTGTGTGATGAGCACACTCACACAACGGTGAAACACCGTTATCTGAATATCATAGACACAACGCATTGCTTATAACCGTTGCACCAATTCTGCACATGCCAATGCTAGAAATTGGATGCAGCGCATTTTCGATGGTGATCAGACAACAGAAGTAAGCACATGCTGTTGTTGGTTAACTTCTCACACAACAAAAAAATAACACTCAGACAACAGAAGTAAGTACACGCTGTTGTTGGTTAACTTATCATACAACAGAAATATATGGCGATTGTTGTTGGTTGTTCCTTCACACAACAGATATCATAAGTAACTGTTGTATGTGTGAGGCTCAGTGTTGAATTCTTCACAAGTCATACAACACATTGTTTCTATACCGTTGTGTGATTTAACATTGGACAACTGATACCCATTTATTCTGTTGTGTGAGTACTAATGTGACGACATAATTTTATAGATACTATTGTGTGATTATAAGTGGTTTGTTGTGTGACTGATGCCATGCGTATTCATACAACGTAATTTAATTTACTATTGTTCGTTCATTATCGATTATTTACCTGGAATATTTGCACAAAAATAATGCTCTATATATTAAGTATTGAAGTACTCTAATTCAAGCATGTACCAAAAGAGCTAGTATTTATCAATCATCCATACATTCATCTAAGTTAGTATACTGTGAATGTTGCTTTCAAGTTTGGAGAAACAGAAAACCATATTTATAGATACAAAACACCCAATATTCTGTCAAGAATTTGCAACAACAGAAAAACCAATATGTATAATTTAACAATAGCCATCCAACTGCTTCTATTCTAGGTACAAACAGAGAATCAAGCTTGTTGTCCATATTATCCTCACCAGTTGTGAGTTCGCTTTGTAACGCCAAGAGTGATAGCTAGCACTGCAATAATTGACTGAAAATGAAGTATATAGTTCCATGTTAGGGCACGAAATGTATAAAACCCTCACTTTAGAGAAACCAAGAAAGACGAATACACTCAACTTTCACAAACGAAAACATTTAAGTACTGGATAAGGGATGAATACAGAATAAGCTAAAGAAAAACGGGCTGCATGCCTCCAACCGCATTTTCTACTTTCACAAACAGACATGAGGAGAATAGGAAACCTCAGACATGCACCTAGAATTACCCTTACGACTAACAAGGCTCATAAGTAGCAAGATGTGCATGCGTGATAGGTTTAAACCGTCCTATTATATGAATATGGTGCCATGAACTAATTAAACAAATCCCTAAAATGGTATGCAGCTTCAAACAGGCAAAACAGATATAGCTGCAATATATATTGCAAGCACACAAATTTTAAAGGACTACCAGAAGTTCAGGCAAATTGCACGCTACAACAAACTTGACTGGAACACAAACTTTCCAAACAATCATAATCAACACTATGTTCTAATCCAAAATGCCAGTTTCTATAATATATGCAAAATTCCCTTATATCATTAAGCTTATCCTGAGTTTGAATAGAATATCAACAAAAACTAGATACGCATACAACCACTTTGTAACCTTGGTGGCAAAATTCAAGAACGTGAAGATCGAAGCTATTTGCCAATTCATGAACATGGAACTGTACTTATGAGGAAACGCAAACAACAAAGAAAACTGCTTCTGGAAATCCATCATTACAAAATAATCACAGTTATAAATATACAGGGACATATTTGATTAGAAAACATTACTTAGCAGTTAGCACGTAAAATGAAATGAAGGAAAACTTACTGCTAATGTGCATGCAACATATCCAGGTTTTTCTCTGTAGTCCACCCTCACACAAAGTAAAATAAAAGTTCCAATATACCAGGGGATGCCACCAAGAAAGAACCCCATTATAAACCTTCAGAGACAGTGAAATTGTATTCTGTCAGTTACAGCCAACCAGAATATGCTAATTGAAATATGCATTCAAAGTCAAATATACAATCGAAGTTCATAATGAATAATCTACGATGTCTTTCATATCAGATATCATGATCCCTTCTTTTTTCTTGGTCTGAAGATATCATACTATCTGATTTAAAAACTAGCACAACTCTTTAAATTGCAACGAACTTGTTTGAAGAAATAACTCTGCTCCTGTAACTCTGTAAGCACAGAGTTATCCATTCGATTAATCTCTTTCAGCTCGAAAGTGATCACTATGATTTGCACAAACAACACAATTCATACCGGAAAACATTTTTGCTTAGTTTGATCCCCAAAACCATCAATCTTAATTCTTTAGGGTTTATTTATACACAAATTTCAGTGCCCTAAAACACAGAATGGCACAAACAAACAATAAAAAGTAAAAAACTGAGAAATAAGAGTGAAAGTGAATCAACTCACAATAACCAAAAGGATATTCACTCCAAGAGGAGAGAATCTGATCCCTCTTTTGTCAGAACTCATACATACACTAAAGTTCAGCTAAATATACATAAATATATGAATGTAGACAAACAGAACCAAATACCTTGTGAGCCCACGAATATCAGTTTAATTCCTATCTTCTTCTTCTGTTCTTTATGGTATCAGAGCTGTGCATCCATCTAAGGTAAGAAGCTTGATTTACATAATATTGGAATTGAAAGACAACATACTAATTACAATAAATGGATGAAAGTAATGAATCAATCCTCTTAACTTTGTGATCAGATAATGATATGCAGATTAATTGATTAGTCGACTTTCATAGTATGAAATATGAAAAAAAGAACCTGAGTTAGTGTTCCTTGTTAAGAGTAGGATCACTTTGCGTTCTCCATTGCATATAAAATAGGCAGTAGTTTCCAAGTTTCCTCACACACAAACAGAACCATGCACCTTGTGAAACCTTGTTTACCTTCAAAAGGCATAGGCATCTTCTCACACAGTTCCAGCCAAAACCTCTCAACTAACCAACAAAGTTAAGATGGCAGATGAGGAATACAGTACTGCAGAAAAATAAAAAGAATTGTATGCTTTTGATGACCTGAAAATTGGTGTCAAAGGGCTTTCAGACTCTGAGGTGTCCAAGATTCCCAGATTTTCATCCACCCACCAGAGACTGTAAAGAACAAAGCACCAGAAAATGGTGTCAAACTTCAAATCCCAGTTATTGATCTAAAGACATCGGGAATGAACACAGTCGATAGGAAACGGTCAATGCAATTAAAGATGCATGTGAAACATGGAGGGATTCATAAGTACGCAGCTCCAAAATATATAGTGGCAAAAAGTAAGATAGTTCTTGTCAAACTAGATACCATTACTAAAACTTCTAACCAAGTTTCAAAATCTGAAAAGCAATAAAAGAACTCCATGACTTCGAATTGCTCAAGTAAGGAAACAAAAGATATTCACATTGTATATACAAAGAAAGTTACTGCGACTTCAAAGATGAGGTAAATAGAAAAATGATATTGGAATCATGGACCAGCAGAAATAGCTCTTACCACTCAAGAATTTTCTCCCCAATGAGACTAGCACCACATTCTTCACATGTATTAGACTTCTCCACCACAACGTCCCCACCAGCCTTTGCCATTTCCATCTCATCCTGCAAACCAAAACACAAAGACCCCAAATTTAAACCACAATCAACTCAATTTCAAATTCTGTTCCAAACCCAGAACCCAATCTCCTTCATAATCGAAAACCCAATCCTAAAAAACACAACTTTAATTGTGCAAACCAAACTTTGACGGGAGTGTAGAGAATGGTGATGAAGGAGATGTCGGTAGTGAGGAGAAGCTGAGAGGATAAGATGACGTAGACCTTGCGTATGAAACCCCAACGGAGCTGGTTCTCACTACTGAGGCTAGGGTACAAGACCTCGCCGGACTCGATGTCGACCTAGTTGAGCTCGTCGGTGGTGCTCACCTCTACGCAGTGCATCGTGTTCATGGCTTCTCTCTCTTTTTCTCTCGTTGATGTCGTCCCTCCAACAAGATCGAAAAGCCTTGAATTTATTCAGATCTTTAGCCAGAGAAAGAGAGAGAGTGAGGGTAAAGCAAAGCAAAGCTTCGATTACCGATTAGGTAGACGGAGTTGGAGGCGGGTTTGGAGAAGTGAAGAGCGACCCCCAATTCCAACCCTAATTTCTTGCTGGAGAATAAGAACAACTGGTGAATTAGGGCTTCAAGGAGAAGGGTAAATCGGAGTAGAGGATTTGGGTCGATATATCGGGGAATAAAGAATAGAAGAGAGGAGCTGGACTGAGAGGCGTACGCTCAGCGTTTTGAACACAGAAAGAGAGAGACCGGGCGGGCGGGGGGGAATAGGTTAAGTGATTCTCTCTTCTTCTTTTGTTTTTCTATTCTTTCGGACATATGGGTTTGGTGGTGGATTTCAATTATAATTAGTCCATCCCACAACAGATAGTTAAAAAACTGTTGTAAGAGAGTATGCATAAAATGATATGGGCCAAAGAAGGGAGGGAAATTTGCCGCTGCCTAGCTTTTGGTGGAAGGAATTCAAATCAATTTGAGCCAAAATGAAACCATTGCTCCTATGTTCCTCGTTCAGAAAACAGAATAACAATACCTGTTGTACAAGATTTTTCATCTTGCACTAGGTACACCTAGTAGAAATTGTCAAATTGTCACACAACGGAAACAACTAGACTGTTGTACCTTGCAGCATATTTCCACAACAGAACACGCATAATTCTGTTGTGTGATAAAATTGGTGAACTTGTCTTCGGAGAGAATTTTGAGTTCAATGATGGCGGGATATCTGCCTCTAAATTTGTGTCATTCATACAACAGAACATGCATAATTCTGTTGTGTGATAGAACTCTGAAGAAAAAGTTCTCAATTTGATAGCATTCCCACAACAGAACTTTATTAACACCGTTGTACAATGGAGTTCACGTTATCAGATGACAGTAAACTTTTATTCTCTTGTCTGATGGGTGTTGTGTGATGCACTTTTTGTAGTAGTGTTTAGTGGTTAATTGTTGTTGCACAACCAATAAATCCGTTTCCAAAATCACAGGTTGAACAACTTGCTCCATGTTAAACTCCACTGCACATTTACAAGCAAGCAGTTCAGCATGCTCTACTGACAACAAACCAACAAGTAGTATACCGATTCCAGTTAACAAATGTCCAGAAGCATCTCTGAGCATCAAACCGGTGCCCCCTGTTTTGGTCTGCGAGTTGTATACACTATCCACATTTATTTTTACACATCCACTCAGAGGACAACTCCATTTTGTCACTCTCCCACTCTGCCTTGCACCTTCCATCATCTTTTGGTAATGAAAAGTATAATCCTTAAGTCTGGAAGTGGCCATTAATACCACATCACAATCATTCTCAACCAAACTCTTTAATCTCTCTCCCTCCACACACTAGCTCCAAAGCAAGAAAATTAAGAGTGAGAAAAGAGTAGCATCTAACCTTGTAGAGAAATAGTTAAGCCAAGCCAAAGCAGTCATATCTTCTGTTGCTAAGGTAAAGCAAGTTTGCCTCATAATTAAATTAGAACAAATGATTTCCCTAGAATAAGCACAGTCTCTACACAAATGTAGTATTGTTTCAACATTGTCATCACATAGCACACAACTTTGAGATTCAATCTGAACTTGTTTAGATGCTAGTCGGTCCTTTGTGGGAAGTATAAATATTCTGACATATTTTCCAAGTGTTCACCTGAGCTGTATTTGGGATCTTGGAATGCAAATCTTTTTCCAAAAGCAAGATGTAATATTTCCCAAAGCATTTTCCCATTCTATAGAATTAGAGTAAGCATTTGCTTCTTTTTATTTTTCTAAGTAGTTAAATAAAATTAATTTTCAATTACAAATAAATATACTCAAATTAAAAATGTTAAATTGTGCCTAATTTTGAGATGGCCAGTGCACGGCCCGTTTATTTGCCCGACAAGAGCCCGAGCTAGATAGTAAATGGGCTAGTCAGACCACTACACGAAGCATGAATAGGCCTGCTTTAAATGGGCATGTGCCGGGCCAAACCAACCCATTTGACCTCTAGGCAGCGGTGGGGGTGGAGAGCTAAAGAGGGATCAACATTATTGTTCTTGATCTAGACCCAGGCCTAAATAGCGTCGTCTTATCGTCCATATCTTTTCGATGGAAGTTCTTGTGGCAATCACAAGTGACTCATTTTAGCGCTTTGAGGGTTCCTTCCTCGCCATAAGGCTTTGACAAAGCCAAAGGCATTTCAAAATGAGTTCAATCTAAGATGGCGTCAAATTAGAAATTGAATTAAAGGAGAGAAGATAGATACATACTCGAATCAACAAATTTAAACCAGTGCCTGTAAATCTTCTATTGCTATTCTGAGAACGATCTGAACAGACTTGACCCAATCTCCATTTGAAACAACAATAAAGAGACGTAGGCAGGGGGAGGTGAAGTTGGTAGAAAGTCAGTGTCATGGTGAACAGAGAGAGAAGAGAGAGAGAGGGGGGGGAACAATAAAGTTGTTCATAAGCAACAATTAGGGGTGTATTTGAAAAAATAAAATGAAAGTTAGCTTTGACAATACTGATATCATAGTTTTGAGTGAAATAGGAGGACACGTGGCAATAAATAAGTGACTAATATAAAAAGAAAAAAATAGATGAGAAAGTTACTAGCATTTCTCTTATATAATATAATAGAATAGGTAATGAGAAGCCAATATGATGTAAATGCAATCAATTATTTCTTTTTATGTTGTAAATGCAATTAATGACTAAAGACAGTTGATCATTTATATTTGACTAATCGATCAAAAATGAAGATTTATAATTTGTATAAGATGCTGAAAATCCTAGCAACTAGAGATAAAAGGAAAAAAAAAAAAAGTCTAGCCTCATCCCTCATTCTCTTCATTCGGCGACACTTATTTGCATTATCAGACGAACTATCCCTGTGAGATGTGGTATCAATTTGATGTTGTTGCTGTCGGAGGTGATTTGTAGATAGAGAGTGAGATGTCGGACAGGAAACTATAGAAATTGGTGGATCTGCAAGTGCAGTTCACGATTTGTATAAAGCAGTTTGAAGAACCTGTGGTGATCAGTGGATCAACAAGTGCAGATCATGAATTTCATGGTATAGATCGACATGGCCTGGGGTAGTTGAATCTAGAAATTCTTATCGATCGATAGGTTGTACGAATCAAATAGAGTATAATAAGGTAAAGGCGTCTTTTCAGGTTTAACTTAATTATTGTTTGTGTGAGGTTTTTAGTTATCTTTAGTTTTTTTTATCAATGTTAAATCTCAAATAAGTTCATATTCTTTCAAGTTAAGGTTATCATCATAGATTTTGGTGGGTGTTGTGATTTGGGTAGCTGGTTTATTGTCAATAAAACCCAGTTTTCTACGTTTAAAACTGTGTGTTTCATTACCTGCTTGTGTTGATGTGATCAGGAGACCTTGGGATGACCGGCCCAATAGTCTCTACTGTGGTCATTGTCTCAAATACTGCTGATTATTTTTGTCAATCTAGCTTAGTTAGTTGCTCAAGGTTGTCCTCATCATTAGATCTAATGATATGTCACTCTATCCTCTTTCGAGTGACGATATTTAGTTTTAATTTATTGATGTTTATTGTTGGTTGTAATCTCTTAGTGGGTGTTGTGGTCAGTTTATAATTGCAGTTTATTGAAATGAAATTTCTTTAGATTAAAAAATATATATATATGTGTAATGGGGTGGCCGATAGGTTAGCACACCTTGCTCGTTGGAATAGTATTGATGAATTTTGGGTAGGAGATATGCCTGTTATTATTCAGGACGTTCTCTATGAGGATATGTGTAATGGTTCTAGGGGTTCAGGCAATAAGTCCCCACACCCCCCCCCCCCCCCCCACATTGTACTCTTTCCCTATTAATAATATGAACTAGGCACCTAGCTAGATTGGTGCCTCTGCTATTTTCAAAAAAAAAAAATTTATTCAAATGTAGCAAAAAAATTTAGTAAAATTGTTGGAGCAAATTTTCAAAAAATGTTATCTAGCTGGGAGGTTCAGACACACGTCCGGTTCCATTTATTATATTAATATTAGTACTTTGCAACAGGGGGGACATAAAATCTGAACCCCGTGTTACAATAGAAGCATCACAATAATCCTCGTAAAGAACATCCTGAATAATATCATGAGTCTCGTCTAACCAAACATCATCAATCAACAAAGAGCTAGCAAGGTGTGCAAGCCTATGTGCAACACCATATTAATCGCTGAGTGAGCATGTAAAAAAGGCCTAGCCATAGCGGCAATACCCATGCCCAAGTCATCTCTAACCACCACACCAATGCCTCCAACACCACTCTCCACTCGAAACGCTCCATCAATATTAATCTTAAGTCTACTTCGAGGGGGGCCATTGCCATTTTATCAATGGCCTCTTATTTTTACAAGCAACTTTCCGGTGATATTTCTAGAACTCCTCCAAGCTTCTAGTGCACTATTGGACCATGTGCATAGGTTGAAAACTCCCATTATTCCACACTATTTTGTTCCTTTCCGTCCACACCGACCAAAGAGCCATGAAGAGAAAGTCAATCACTACTACACAAAGTGAATCAGACAACAGTCAAAAGCCTATTGTCTGAATGAAAATGGAGATGTTGTAAACTGGCCTGCCATCTAATCTCCCCCATCAGACAACATACTTTTTTAATTGTCTCTCTAGTCATTCACACAATATTTGTACCTAAATATGTGTTGTCTAAAATCACCAAATTTCGATTCATGACAGTAGTCTGTTGTCGGGTATGAACTCAGACAACAACTTACTGCCAGGGTGTTGAAGCAAACATCAAACAAGCATTTTTGATTACCAGATGTTGTGTCAAATGCATTACAAATATCAATTTGCTCGATATGTTGTTGGCTTGGATGAACCTCAAACTACACTTTCGATTACCTTATGTTTTCTGCATCTTATCTAAGAGAATAATTATATGGATTCCAATGTTGTCTGAAATTCAATTAATATGGCTATCTCTTGGATGCATGTGTTGTACCGGATGAATTTCAGACCACACATTTTATTTTTCTTGTTGTCTGAATTAACGTTATATAACAAGTTTGAGGATGCCAATGTTGTTTGAATGTTATTTAAGATAACATTGACATTGATGCATTTGTTGTCTTGAATGAACCTCATACCACACTTTGCTAGATGCCAATGTTGTCTGAATAGTTTTAAGGTGACAAGTTGCTAGATAATGTTGTCTGAATTTTCCTCAGACAATATGTGTTATGCCTTTTTGCTCTTTTGTGTTGTGTGATAGTTTGCATTACAACAATTACTAATCCTATACATGTTGGAATCGAATTTGCACAGTTGATATGGAAATAGGCCGATATGAAATTCGAAGTTCCAATGTCATTTACTACATTCTCATACATCATTCTCACAAATCTTACATAATCAATTCAAAGTACTAGCATCAACTGATGTCCAACCAAATCTAAAGAACAAAGTCTCAACTGAACTAAAAAAAGATATGCATGGGTACTCAAGTACCAAGCACAATGCATACATATGTCTTTGACTAATACTCGATATAATCGACTGAAAACACACTCCCCTATTTCACATTTTTGGTACAAGATACTTTTTATTGCAAAATAAAACTCAAGACCAGACCTTTTATTGTAGCGCAGTACTATTCCTTCTTAAAGAAAGGGAGAACAAGGTCTGTATGTACAGAAAAAGGTTGGGTGTCCACAAAAAGCTACATAGCAATAAGGGGAAAAAAGATATATTAATAAGCCTTTAGCTTTATACCATTTAATTTAAAGAGCACCCAGAATAAGCTTTGAAGCAAGATTACAAATCACTGTCAAAAGTAACACTCGCCAATAACCTCAATATACAACACTTCTTACACAATGAAAAAAAAAGATGTTGTGTGATGATGGAAAGTCAATCACACAACATGATTAAGAACCATACGTTGTAAAAGGCCATAAAATTTTTGATGTTTTTATGGAGAAGGTGATTGCACAACACTGATAAGAATATTTTGTTGTGTGAATGATTAAAAAAAAGTGGCAGATTTCCCTCCTAGCCTAACACAAATTTGGGTCCAAATATCTACTACATTGTACAACATCATAGTTATACTTGTTTTGTGATACTAGCTTGCAAATTATCATACAACAGAAAGTCAAATTATCATACAACAGCTTTTGACTTTCTGTTGTATGATTAAATTAGATATTATTGGCAATTTGGGATGTGCCTCCAAATGCTACTCATTCTCCCTCAAAACCTACAATTTTGGAAAACATATATGTCATGATTTGAGAATCTTACAACAT
The DNA here is from genome assembly GCA_024704745.1 of Rosa lucieae. Taxonomy (NCBI): domain Eukaryota; kingdom Viridiplantae; phylum Streptophyta; class Magnoliopsida; order Rosales; family Rosaceae; genus Rosa; species Rosa lucieae. The sequence goes on along the minus strand of CM045495.1, from coordinate 20,773,809 downwards.
AAAAACTTTATTGTGTTGTCTGAATTCCAAGCCCCAATACTATTGCACATAGCGCGAGAACTTTCCCTCCTTGGAGCCTAAGATGAAATTTAAGTTCTACACGATCAAACAACATATTGGGATGTGTTTGTTTTCTGGTGCATTAATAAAAAATAAAAACAATGTTGGAGTGACAAATTGACTAGGGTTTGACTTCGACAAATTAATAACACACCATCGTTTTCTCACACTTAGACAAAATAACTTCTACCAAAAACCAAAAACTCAAAACTCACAACCTCTTACCAGCCCCGAACCACCACCGTATCTCTCACCATTTTCAATTCACCACTATAATCTCTCATCAAAACACCATCATCAGCAACCCGCATGCCTCTCCTCAGTTCGATTTTGGACGGTTTGATTCTACATCATGGTTTTAGGTTCGATTTGGGTTTGATTCTTCTCAGTTTGATTAAAGTTCAACTCAGTTCGTATTGGGAAGAAGGTGGAGGAAAAGGGGGTTTATTAGGGTTCTTCATTTTGGGGATTTATGGGCAACTCGATTTAGGGCTTTCTCGTTGTAATCGATTTGGTGAGTTAAACTTTCTCATCTATTATTTGTCTTTGTTTAGTATTTTTGTTTTCGCCTTTTCAGTTAAGGTTATTTGTAGTTTATATATTGGGATTTCTCTGAGTTATTGAATATTCTGTTTGAGAATAGATTTCATCAGTTGTTCAGAAAGTGAGAAGAAGAATAGGAGTCGCATCTTTTAGAAGAACTGGGGCTCAACTTCCACAAAACGGGTCTCGGAGAAGAAAAAGGCATGTGCTTCTGTTGTATCTAGATTTTGTAATAATAGTTGAAATTGTTTGCGCAGCAATGCATGTGAGGTTGATTCCATGAAATCTTCTCAGACTTCACAGTTCAAATCTTCTCCAAAACGGGTTCAAGACCCATTTGCCTTTTTCCGCTTTTCTTTCCAATAAAATTAATTTTTCTTTTTTCAATTAATTTCATATGGGAATTTCACGTAGCAAAGAAAGCAAAGTTTTGAAGAGCATAGTGATGGGTGTCTTGATCATGAAGTAAATGTTATGGGTTTGCTCTCGGCTTCAAAACTCATCCCGGAATCAGATCCTCAGGTCATCTATAGTGTTCCACGCCGGTCAAAACCCATCAGAGAATCAGATCCTCAGGCCAATCTACACTAATCCCAGCAATTCAAAAAGGTGAGCCCCTTTATTTATTACCTTTAGTGTGTGTGTGTGTGTGTGTGGGTTCAGCTGCTAGGCTCTAGGCACTATTTTAGTGTCTTTCAGTAGGGGAAGGTGTTTCGGATGCTGTATCAGGCTTCTAATAATCTAATCACAATGTTAATGAAGTTGGATAGTGTCATAGAGAAAGAAAACAAAAAGGCATCCACCTTTGCTTCTTTTTCTGAACGTGCTTGCCTTTCTTGATAATATTCTTCTTTCATGTTTGAAAATATTTCTCATATTTTGTAATATTGCTAGAAATATTTTATATCAATGAAAAGAAAATCGATTGTTTTCTTAGTATCATCATTTGCATGCAGCCTAGAATTTTCACTCTTGACCAATTTATTACATCAATATTAAGAAGAGGAAAACTGTATGTTTTCGGGAATGTTTGTAACTTGTAACTAATTCCCACTCATGTTGTTGTTTATGGGAGTGTTTTAGAAAGAGGTTGAAACTTAAACCATTTTAGAATGATTTTTTAAATAGGGACTTGCGGAGGGAACAGAAGCTTGCGGGGGTGCCTGCTAGGTTCTTTGTGAGTACTGCGTAATAACACAAGGTGGTGGACTGGAGACTACTACGTAAGTAAGATTCCCTTGGTTTTTGATTTCGCATTCTTTGATTCAAGAATTAATTAAGTTTTTTTCTCCGTGCTTGTGTTGGTAATTTTATTTGTGTTAAGGGAATAGTGGTGCATTTGGTACATGTAAGTAACCAAGTACTATAACATGAATTAGAAGTTGGTGTGTAAGGGAAAAGGTTTCTGAATAGCATGTTCAAGTATAAGAGTTAAATGCAAGAGCATTGGAGTTTGGATTCAATGTCTGATCACATTGCTTTTATAGATTGTCAATTCTGTTATGTAGTTTTGAACATAATGGTTCCAACTACATGAAACATACATTCTTTATTCTTTGGTACATCAATTGGTCTTTTGAATTGTCCGTGCATGACTTCCAAATTAGTAGACTAGGTTGGTAGTTAACTGTCAAGACTTGCATACTTTATCCAATCGGACAAAGGGTATGGAACTAAAGTTAGGTTCAAGTTTCAACCCCTATCTGAAACTCTCCTTAGGGGTGTGGAATTAAATAGCTTGTTTTCTAGTGTTGAGATTTTGGTGGAGCGTGTTCAGATTTAATTGTCAGGGGTTCTTTTGTATCGATTCAGCTTTATAGGCAATATATGCTTTTGACTTTGGTTTCTGTTTTTTTATGATAGACTTCAGTTTCTGTTACCGATTCATGTGTTTTACAATGCTGCATGTACCATCATGTTGTCACATGGAATATTGGAGAACTACTAAATTCTAATTACCTTTATGAGCTTGTGATTAACAGTACATATTAAAGAAGCTGACTAAATATACAAGTTGAAAGGACATGTCAACTTTCAGTTTGGTGCCCAGGCGAGAGGATCAATTGGCTAGTTCAAGTTGAAAAGATACGGTAGGAAATGAAATTGGTATTTATTGTGCTTTCATGGAGGAATTTTCGGCATTAATTTGGTTGCAAGTGATATTTTCTTGTAGTAGAGATTTTAGTGTATAGGTTTAGAGGTGCAAGTGAGATTTTCTTAATGGTCTAAATTCAGTGGTTGCAGGTGATAATTGCATCCTTAGTATTTACTTATGTGTGATGATGGCGCCGTAATACGTTAGACAGAGTTTTCTTGTTGGAGTGCTACTATTGCTGGTTGTGCTGCTATTGCTGGAGTTGGAAGGAGCTAGCTTGACTGGTGAGTGTTGCTTGACTAATATTCTTTGCCTTTGTTTTGTTGAATGCATTAGTTGAAGCTGGAATGCATTTGTTGATAATATGAGTTGTTATATATGTTGAAGCTGGAATGCATTAATGTTCTGTGCTGTGATGGTTTTATGCATCAAGTAGTTGCTTTGATTTTCAATATGGTGTTTTCCAGAGAAAGTGTTTGTATAAGCTATTAAGCTTGCATGGGATAATCGATCAGTTTGTGGAGTGGGGATATACTATTTCTGATTAATTAAGGAGAACAGAATTGTGATATAAAGTGTTTCTCTTTGACTCATATTAAAGTATGTTTTGGTTGGTTTATGTGTGTTTTTTTTTTTTTTGAAAAGGGGTTCTGATTAAAGTATGTTTTGATTGGTTTTTGTTTTTCAAATTGAGCAGCTTTTTCTATTTTTGTTAGGATTATGGAACTTAATGAATGCATGTAGGATATGTCGTTGGGCTTTTGTTGATAGATGACTTAGTTTTGGTTTGTGTTTTTATTTTAATGTAGATGAATAGGTCATGGATGCATGCTGATAAGAAATCTTATGAATATAAGTTAGGGGTGGCATAGTTTTGTGAGTTTGCTTTGGGAAATGCTAGAGACCCTAATCGTATTTATTGTCCTTGCACAAAGTGTGGAAATGTGGAAGATTTTTCTGCTCTAGTGATAAGGGATCATTTGTTTGTAAATGGGATTGACACGGGATATGAGAAATGGACAGAACATGGGGAGGTTGTAGAAGAGTCAGGATCAGATACGGATAGTGAAAGCATTGATGAAACAGAGTCTAGTGAGTTTGACACTGTTCAGGGCAACATGGGGCAGATTATGAAGTACAATTGGATAGTGATGTGGACTTGGAAGGCGATGAGGATGAGCAGCTTTCAAGTGAGTGTAATAAGTTTAGGAATTTTGTTGACGATGCCAACAAACCCTTGTTCCCTGGTTGCACTAGGCACACCAAGATGAATGTGCTTATGAGGCTCTACAACTTGAAAGCAAAGCATGGTATGAGTGACGTGGCTTACTCAGACTGGCTAATTGCTTTTTCTGAATATCTTCCCGTAGGAAATGAGATACCTGCCTCTGTCTACAAAGTAAAGAAGACTTTGAGTGCATTAGGAATGGATTACACCAAAATACATGCCCGCCCTAATGACTGTATTCTCTACAGAAAACAGTTTTCCGATGACATTATATGTCCTACATGTGGTCTTTCTAGGTGGAAAGTTTGCAAAAACGATCAAGAAAAAAAGGAGTGTCTGCAAAACTGTTGTGGTACGTTCCTCCTATTCCCAGGTTCAAAAGAATGTTTCAATCAATTGAAACATAAAAGAATTTAATTTGGCATGCCGTCGAGAGAAATAAGGATGGCTTAATTCATCATCCTGCAGATTCAGCTTCTTGGAAGTTAGTGGATGAAAAATGACCAGCCTTTGGTAATGAACCACGAAATCTATGACTTTCATTGCCGTCAGATGGATTCAATCCCCATAGTTCTTTGAGTAGCAAGTACAGTTGTTGGCCCGTAATTTTGGTAACCTATAATCTGCCTCCATGGCTGGTAATGAAAAGAAAACACATGATGCTTACCTTATTGATATCAGGGCCTAAACAACCGGGAAATGATATTGACGTTTACCTTTAACCGTTAATAGATGATTGGAAGTTATTGTGGGAATGAGTGAGTGGAGTTTATGATGTTATTAGGAATGAAACTTTTACTCTTACGGCTTTACTATTCTGGACAATCAATGACTTTCCAGCATATGGTAACCTTTCAGGGAGTATAGTTAAAGGCTACAATGCATGTCCAATTTGTCTTGATAAAACAAAACCGACAAGGTTGGTTCATGGAGGAAAGATGGCCTACACCATTCATCCACGGTTTTTAGGGAGACACCATCCCTATAGAAAGCAAATGGCTGCTTTCAATAACCATCTAGAACATTCACCAACTCCGGTTCCTTTGACTGGAGAGGAACTGTTGAGAAGGTTGGAAGAAGAAGTTCCACAATGGCCTTACGAGAAGAAATATCCTCCTCCTCCTTACAAGGGTGCTGAAGATCAAACGAGGCCTTGTTGGAAGAAGAAGTCGATATTTTTTCAGCTTGAATATTGGAAATATCTCCCTGTTAGGCACTGCCTTTATGTCATGCACATTGAAAAAAAAGTGTGTGATAGTCTAATAGGGACGTGGTTGAACATTCCCAGAAAAACAAAGGATGCACTGAAGACTCGGTTAGATTTGTTGGAATTGGGTATAAGATTAGGATTGCAGCCTAATCTAGATGGTCCGAAAAAGAAACGGTTGCCATTGGCAAGCTGGAACCTAACAGTAGATGAGAAAAAATGTATGTGTGGCTGTTTTAATGGCATGAAGGTTCCCGAAGATTATTCATTAAATATTTCCAGTCTTGTTTCGATGGAAGATTTAAGGCTGACCGGACTTAAATCCCATGATTGTCATGCCTTAATGCAACAATTACTCCCTGTTACAATCCGAGGTGTGTTGGAAAAACCTGTTAGAGTTGCTATAATCCGGCTTTGCATGTTTTTCAATGAAATCTGTATTAAAACCATAGATGCTTTAAGGCTACCAAAAATCCAAAGTGATCTTGTAGAAACTTTATGTGAGCTTGAGAAGTATTTTCCCCCTTCGTTCTTTGACATAATGATACATTTAACGGTCCATTTGGTTAGAGAAGTTGAATTATGTGGACCGGTTTTTTTTCTGTGGATGTATCCTTTTGAAAGATATTTGAAGGTGTACGTGCAAAGGATATGTGAGAAATACATGTCTTCAGGAAGGGTGCATTGCTAAATGTTATATTGCTGAAGAAGCGGTTGAGTTTCTAGCTGAACTTTTCTTCGATGACAAGACTGTTGGCATTCTAGAGGCTCCTATCACAGATGATAAACCCACCTCAAGTGCTACTGTTGTGTTGGTTTTCAGCAAGGATTATGACCAAGCTCATTTGTGTGTGCTTCAAAACACCGATGAATTCAGAAGCTATTTTGTGCAAGTCACTACCCCTTTATTTACAGTTTTGCGTATTTTCTGCTTCTATTGGTTTTCCTATTAATAATCACTGATTTTGTGTGTAGGGAACACAAGGAGTATTTGAAAAGCGAGTTTCCAAAGTACAAAAAAAATGAAAAGTGGCTGGTCGGTAAACAAAACCAGACTTTTGCTGATTAGGTGAAGGAAAGGGTAAGTAGTTTCAGTTTAGTTCAAGTTTACATAGTAGAGAATGGTGTGTTTAGTGATTGTGAATAGCTTGTTTTAAACATTTTCTTTATTTTGCAGGTTGCTTTTCAACTTAATGAACCTGGTACTGATATCCTTGAGATTGTGAGGTGGCTAGCATATAAACCAGGGAATGAAGTACCAAAGTTTAGCGGTTATAGAATAGGGGGAGTGCAATATAACACAAAGATCGATGCGCGATGATCTTCATACTACACAAAGTAGTAGGGTTTACTTGGTTGCTAAGACACCTCAAGTAGCTAGTGCTAAGGATAAAAATGTGGTTACTGAAGACATGAGCTTCTATGGGGTTATTGCTGAAATATGGGAGCTTGGCTATGATCATTTTAGGGTTCCGATCTTTAAGTGTGATTGGGTACAGAATCAGAAGGGTGTTTGAGTAGATGATCTTGGGTTCACTTTGGTGAATTTGAATAGGAAAGGTCATGTAAAAGACACTTGTGTCTTGGGAAAATGTGTGGAGTAGGTCTTTTATGTTTAAGACCCTATAGATCATAGGCGGTCAGTCGTATTAAGTCCCCTAAAGAAAGATTACGTCGATTCTGTTCAGGTTGATGAGCTAGGGGACACCGTTATTTCCCACCCTCCAATCGCAAGTACAATGCCATCTATCCATTCACTGGATGACTTGATCGATGAGGAGCCAGTGGTTACATGTGTATAGGAGACAAGGATATATTAGTTGATGGAGAATAGAACAGTTTGATTTATCTGTATTTGCTTTGGTTTTTGTTTAATTTTTATTTTCTTGGTGATGGTACTTTGGAATTCTGAGTTATTGTGTCCTTTTAACATATTCAAGCAAACTAAATTCGTATTTATCCTACTGTTTATTGATGGCTATGTTACTTATTTGTCCTGCAATTCCATAGTTTTATTATTTGTTTAGATATACTACTTCTAAAAGTATTAAAGTCTAATGTGCCTTGTGTGTGTAAATAATGGCTTCATCAAAATTTGCAAGTGTAGCGCATAAGTCAAAGTCCAAGGAAAAGCAACACAAGCATAAGAAGACAAAGTCTTCCAAGTCTTCCACATCAACAACATTTTCTGATGAATCTCATCTGAAGAAGAAGGGGAGTTCTAAAAATGCAGAAATTGAATCAACCGGAGGTCTCAAGTTGCTGAAACGGAATGCGGTTACTATGTCACGCATTACAAGCCACAAGAATTGTAGACAAAAGAATATGGTTCTGTTTAACAAAAAGGTACACCTTGTGTTAAGGTGGCTAAGGAGTTACAGTCCTATATAGGCGTATTGGCATGAAGGAAGGTGCCAATAATAAGAGAAACATGGAAACAAGCAACAAACGATGAGAAGGGTAAGATCTAGTCACGTGTTCAGGTACAAACTTGCTGAGTTTATATAACTATTCAATTTTTTTAGTAAATGAAGTTTATTACTGATGCTTAGCCTTGAAATAATGTTCACAGATTCCATTTGTGCTTGGTTATGAAAATAAGAAGATGGTAATAGACTCTATTGCAAGCAAGTGGAGGGAATTCAAGTCTCGACTAACTTCAAACTACATTATTCCCTATCTGAATGACCCTGAGGCGTTGAAGTGTCATCCAGATGATTATCCTTTCATAAATGCAGATCACTAGATAGCTTTTGTCAAATCGCGGACAACGCCCACATTCTTGGTATGAAAGCAACAGATCACTGTTGTTTAATTTAGTTGTATTCTTATCTTGCATTTGTAAATATGAAATAGTTATTAAATGAGTGCCGGTTTTTGTAGGAAAAGCGTGTTGCGCAACAAGAAAGACACAAAAAAAATAAATACCCTCATAGACTGTCCCGTAAGGGATATACAAGGTTAGAGGCAAATCTGGTTATTAAAAACTTGTTTTTTAAACTACTTGTGTGTAGTTTTTACCATAAGAAAATTGGCTGATTAAGTAGTTTTTGTTGTAGGCTAAGGATATGGGTGATGAAGAAGTTGATAGGGCCACACTCTGGATCAAAGGACGGCAGTCCAAGGATGGCAATTTCAAAGATGAAATTACCAAAAAAACTACTCGCAAAATAGTAAGTATAAATAACCAATGTATGTGTATGCAGTTTGCGTAGGTAGAACACTAATACTTGTACTATAAATATGTCAGGAATCATTGAAGAAAAGAGTTGCTGATGGAGACCTATCTGTCGAGGGAAGTGACGATGTCTTGACATTAGCATTGGAGACTCCTGAACATGGGGGAAGGGTGCGTGGAATGGGAGGTCATATCACTCCCTCTTCCTACTTCGACATGCCTAAAAGGAGAAATGAGAGTTTAGAAGCAACATTTAGAGTTAGTGTGCAAAAAATACTATTGGAAAAGAAACAAAAGATAGTAGAGGAGGCAAGGGAAAAGATTATTGAGGATGCAAAGGAAAGGATTATTGCCGAGGAGTGGGCATTTTGGGTGGCAAAGTTTGCAGAACTAGAATCAAAGATACGTGCAAAAGAAGCTGGGAATTGTGCTACACCTAATAATACATATGTTTTTGGTCAAGGAAGTTGTTCACACACAATAGATGATGCTGCTCAAAAATAAGTACCAAAATCGGTAGAAGAAGATTACGTGGACCGTGTTGGTTTCAAGGCAATGAGAGGAGCTTTTGATCTTATTGAACAAAAGACCATGCAGCGTACAAGGAAGGGATCAAAGGTGGTGAAGGAAGGCCTTTTGGATGTATCTCCATGCTCAAAGGACCCTATTGAGTTGACAAACATGGTTGAGAAAGTAGTTGTCGAGTCTGCATTGAATAAGCATGTGAGAGAGACTGTCGAAGAGACTTTGGAAGACAATGATGTAGCTAAGGAGCCAGAGGATGAGGATGGAGCAGAATATGTGGATTTGACATTGATTTTTGCTTCAAAAAAGGTAAGTTAGTTCCACTTTACAGAAATAATGGTAGGATTGATATGGTTGTTTCATTAGGTTAGGATCTGTTATAAATTCAAAGATATATAGGCACCAAGTCTAATATTGTTTTTTCTTCTTTTCAGTCACCTAGTGCTGAGATGAAATGCAAGTTGGCATTAGGTTCTGTTGATGATATTGTTTCCTATGCCACTGTTATGGAGTATCATGATAGCTCCCAAGTTATTCATGGTGCTCCACTCGGCGATGGAAATATGCGTGTTTCCATCTATGAGGCGGTTGAGGAAAAAGCAAAGGTCTCATTCCCTGTTAAAGATGAAATTGAAACTGTAAAGCAAGTTATGGGGAGTTGGGTAGCATGGCCTAAAGACCTAATCATAAGGTCACTTGTGAAGATAAGAAGTTAGTATAATTTAAGCTACTAAGATTACATTCACTTGTTAAAATAAATTTGCTTAATTTGAGATCAGATGTATAACATATACCTTGCATTTATTTTTGTTCTAGAATCTTGCCTTGGATAAAGCTGAGAAGAAGAGGAAAAAAAAGGAGACAGAGGAACAAGACTCAGAGGTTCAATTTAGCTTGGCATCAATGGCATCTAAATTACCAGAATCATTGAAGATGTTATCACTATGCCAAAAAGTATGACACTTAAGTATTGTGTGAAAGGTCTTTTATGAGGTCTTTTTATATTGTCTGTGATTGATTCCAACCACACTTATTTGTTGTTATTATACGTTTTAGCCAACACTTTCGTCTAACTTATGTTGTTGTTTTGCCCTTTAGACTACAATTTTCTGTCCTCCCAATGCCAAAAAGACAATAAACTTCTATTTGATTTTTGTGTTGTTTTTGTTTAGCTAGCTGCAACCACACATTTTGGTGTGCTTTTGTTGTAGCTTGCAATTTTCTATTGTACCAATGCCAAAAGGACAATAGAATTCCAATTGGGTTTTGTGTTGTTTTTGTACAGCTGCAACCACACATTTTGGTGTGCTTTTGTTGTAGCTTGCAATTTGAGAACACATATAGTAGTCCCCTGTTACAATTGGTATGCATGCATTCTGGAAATTAAAAATTGCCCATTCATGAAAGTATGAAACCCACATCCAAAATCATTCATTGCAATTTCTATTAATCCACCATTGTCTTATGTACACAACCTAATCATGAGCATCGATCAGTTCAAAATGTCCCATATCTACTAATCTGAATCTGCAGACAAGTCCAAATGCTTAATGAATGAAGAATCTACTGTTGGTTTTGTATGGAAATATATCTTCAAAAAATTCTGCATCCACAGATTCTATAATAGTATTTACATGTATATCAATCACTTCTGATTTAAATACTAAGAATCTATATGCTGCACTATTATTGGCAAATCCAATAAACACACAGTCAATTGTTTTTGGTCCTAATTTGCTCCTCTTTGGTAAAGGAATTTGAACCTTAGCAAGGCACCCCCACACTTTTAATGTTTTATACGAAGGCATTCTTCCTTTCCATATTTCATATGGAGACTTGTTAGTTCCCTTGTGTGGGATTTTATTCAAGATTGCATTAGCAGTAAGTAATGCTTCACCCCATAAATTGTGAGGAAGTCCAGAGCTATTTAACATGGAGTTTATCATATCTTTAAATGTTCTGTTCTTTCTTTCAGCAACTCCATTTTGTTGTGGGGAATATGGTGCAGTAGTTTGATGGATGATGCCATGTAAAGAGCAAAATTCTGCAAATGCATTAGATTCATATTCACCTCCTCTATCTGACTTTAGGATTTTAATTTTCTTATCAAGTTGATTCTCAACTTCAGCCTTATATGTCTTAAACATATTCAAAGTTTCATCTTTGCTATGTATTAGATACACATAGCAGTACTTACTGCAATCGTCTATGAAAGTAACATAATAGTTCTTTCCCCCACGAGTTGGTGTGGATTTAAAGTCACATAAGTCACTATGAATCAATCCTAACACCTCATTTGATCTACCAAAAATTGATCTAAAAGTTTGCTTTGCAAATTTTGATTCTGTGCAAGTTTCACATTTATGTGCAGCATCTATAGTGCATTTTGGTAGCAAACCAAGATTAATCATTCTTTGTAAAGAACGAAAGTTGACATGTCCCAATCTAGCATGCCATAATTTAGAAGACTCAAGCAAGTAAGTAGAAGCATTATCTATATTATTATTAGCAACATCATATACATATAGATTGAGTTTGAAGAGCCCCTCTGCCAGGTAACCCTTTCCTACAAAAGTTCCTCCCTTAGTGAGAACAAACTTGTCAGATTCAAAAACAAGTTTAAATCCTTTGTTGCTCAACAAAGGACCAGACACAAGATTCTTCCTAATTTCAGGAACATGTAGCACCTCAGTTAGAGTGAGTTTTTTCCCAGAAGTGAATGTCAAAACCACATTACCCTTTCCAGCAACACTTGATGCAGATGCATTTCCCATGAACAATTGCTCCTCACCATTAAGTGGTTGATAGGTGGTAAACAGATTTCTATCTCCACAAATGTGCCTTGTCGCACCGGTATCAATCCACCAGTCCTTATTGTCATTCACCAAGTTGACTTCAGAAACAACAGCCACAAAATCCTCCATAGCCACAACCACATTTGCTTGGTTGTTGTTGTTGTTGTTGTTGTTCCTAAAGGCAACAGGTGCATCTTTCTTGTGGCGACATTCTTGTGCCTTGTGTCCAGGCTTTCCACACACCCAGCAACTACCTTTAATTTTCTTGAAATTCTTGGTCTTTGTTGCATATTTGACATCATGTTTATTGCCTTTGAATTTTGGTTTGGAAGTTTCTCCCTCAACCATATTTGCTTTGGCTTCGATGATAGATCCATCGGGTTGCTTCTCACTTTTCAGGTGGTCTTCTTGAACTCGTAGTTTCAAAACCAGATCCTCCATGGTCATTTCACTCTTCTTGTGCTTCAAATGCACTTTGAAATCCTTCCAAGAAGGTGGTAATTTTTCTATAACAGAACCAACTTGAAAGCTTTCATTAATCACCATATATACCTTCAGCATGAAGTTCATGAATAATCACCTGGAGTTCATCAACTTGACTAACAACAGTCTTGCTATCCACCATCTTATAGTTCAAAAATTTTCCAATACTGAACTTCTTTGAACCTGCGTCATCAACTTTGTATTTTTTCTCCAAAGAATTCCAGAGTTCCTTTGCAGTGGTGTATGACCTATATACATCATACAAAGTGTCATCCAGACCATTGAGAACATAGTTCCTACAGAGAAACTCACAATGTTTCCAGGCATCAATTGCATTCAATTGTTCTGCAGTCACATCATCTCCTTCTGCTTTTGAAACTTCTTCCTTCACGACATGAGCAAGGTTCAATGTTGTTAGATAAAACAACATTTTTTGTTGCCAGCGTTTAAAGTCCACGCCCTTGAATTTTTCTGGTTTCTCAACATGAGTTTTCACACCATTCACTGATACTTGATCCATGAAAATTCTGTCTAAAGATTGTTGGTTTTGTATCAATGAATTGAAAATATGCTTCTACAATATATAAGTAATTACAGCAATAATTTATACAATAATATATGGATTACAATACACAACATGTATCTGAGATAAAGGAATTGTAATTGCAAGAGAAACTGACTTGTGATTCGATAGAGGCTTGCAGATTGGCAATGTCCTTTAGATAGAATTTCACCCCTACTCAGTGCTTGTAGTTCGTTAGGCTTCTGTCCACCAGGATACAACTATCGATAATCCAAGAGCCTAGCACCAGACCTTGGATTCTAGCGAACGTACTAAGTGTTTTTCTCTCTGAAGGAAAGGAAGGAAAATAAATCTGTATATTTTGGAGAGGAAGACCTGGTGGGTTTATATAATGTTTGAGACACCACTTCAGTTTAAATTGAAGAGGTAAGTTGCCTTTCAATAACCTCTTTAGTTCAAATTCAAAAGGTAAGTTGATCAGACTTGTGCTTTTGAATTCAACCGTTCAAAAACTGAATTCTATTCCACCACCGTTTGGAAATCTCATTAAGGAAGATCCAAGTGAGGTGAAAATCCCCTTGAGATGGATCCGAGTGAGGAAGACAATCTTAGAGAGGTAATATCCCCTTGAGATGGATCCGAGTGAAGAAGAAAATCCTTGACAGATCTCTTTGAGACAAATCTAATCCTCCTCAATAGAAACCGATTTCTATTCAAACTCTAACATCTACTAGACACAAGTTAATACAGGAACTACCTAGCTACACTGCTGTACCAGTTTCACAATCTGATCATGAATTGAATCACCCGAATCATAGAAGTGGTCATAGAAAACGGAAGGTATTCCGGGCTGCGTGAGTATATATGCATAACCCTGCAGATAATATGCACATAGAATGAAGTTATATTTGCTAGTGTTTTTAGTACATTTATGTCTAGATAACTATCACATACTCTGAGCTATTGATGTTATTAAACTATGAGTTAGTATAGCCACACTAAATATAATTAGATAAACTTTCACACGTGTAGTTTCAGTAAAAGGAAATAACTGAGGTGATGCTATAGACAAAACACCACCTAAGCAAAACAAAAAAAAACCCAGCAGTTGCTACACAAGTCAAAACTAACATAGCCTAACATGCCTTTTACAATTACAAGTGCTTATCTGAAGGTTTTGAGGTACTGTAGGAATTACTAAGTAAATCTAGGGGAAGATGGATGATAGAAAGACCAAAAAGAATGTTGAAAGCTAGCTCATTTCCGAGGTTATCTAAAACCAAAAAGCTAAGCTACCATCACCAATACAGGTTTACTAATTTACTTCCTGTCACAACCCTTTTCAGTGAAAACTTCATATTGCATAACTAAACCCATAAACATTTGCATTTGTGGAGGTAAAACAGCAATACCCAAATTAGTACTTTAAGGCTGGTAATTGACTTGAAGAATTAGACAAAAAATCCCAACTTCTGATCAACTATGTAAATCTAGTTCATCATATAATGACACTATATACCATTAAGTATGGCTAGGTACCCTACTTGGCCATATATCCAAAATAATTTACTTCTTTTAACAAAACTGTGATACAAAAACAGAGCATTTTGTATACAAAAACCGCATCCATACAAAGTAAATGGTAGATCTTGAAACACAACTTAACTGCAAATTATAAAATTCACTATTCTTGCAACCAAGATGGCGCAGACTCGAGAGGGGAAAAGAAGTCACTAGAAAATTAGCCTCTAACAAACCTCAAAAGAATGTCCAGCGGCCCTTCACTTTCAGAGCAAAGTGAAACTAGTCAAAGCTCAAAGCCTCACACCAACATGAGAAAGACACCGCTAAAGCAGCTGGGCGGGACCTTCCTGACATCGATGAAGAAAAACTGCAGTTTTTAGGGACCTGAAGAAAAATATAGGTTTGTTTTGAGGTAATATAAAGCACATATTTGAACTTTTAACCAAACACTCATAATGGTTCAAAGTTCAAACACGCAGGAGACGTTTCGTGTATATGATAAATAATAAGCATCAAAATAAAAGTTATTCAAACAACCAAGTGTTGATTAATTCACCATAACCCTCCACTCCCAAACATAAGAAAGCAAAGGTCATCCAGAACGATTTATAACTCTGTTTTGCCTCTCCATGTGAACCAACTATACCAATAAGTTACTGAATAATATTGTTTCCATTAACTTAACGAGCCTTAAGCAGCTCAAGAATTATGGAACCTAAAACAATTAAGTACTCCATTCTTTGCTGTAAACATCAAAAAGCAATCTGAACACCTACAATAAAAGTAAATATACAGTTGAATACAGACTAACCTGTCAACCATTTTCCATAAAGAATTCCTATTATAAGTAGTGTTTAGGTCCCAGAAAGACCTAGGTTAGCTTGGCGCAACAGACTTGAAAAGCAATTATCAAATGACCATTCTGACAAAAGACAGATATAAGAAATCTTCTCAACTTCTCTAAATCCTCTAATCAAATTCCCTGGTTCCCAATACTACCCTCTTCAGGAAATTAAAACAACAATGAACCTGGACTTGGAACTGTACTGTAGGATGTCAGCAGCCCACTGAAGCCACCCATCAAACACAGTTGTAGGCGGATCTGAACCAATAAATATCATATATATGTACATTATTAGAGACAAGAAGAATGTAAAAGCACTCCAAAATATGATAGAACAAGCAGCAACATTTTTAAAATTCCCAAGTGGTTTCCTTTTCAAGGAACCCCATCATTTTTTGAAGGTCCAAGGTTGCAGCAATGATATCACCTTGTAGCTCCCCAAATAAAAACAAACTAATTGCTTTATCATATATACAATTGAAATACTGGATTATAGCACAGATTGAACATCTAGCTAGAAATGGTTATTTGAGATCTGATTTGTAAAGTAAAATTGTGCAGCAGAAATTCTAATACCAGAAGCTATAGCTGTTATGTATCACACCAAGCAAGGGTTCTATGAACAAGAACAAAACAAAAAAATAAAGACCCAGTTGCTTCTAATTTGTCTGAAATGATACCAACACCCGAAAAGAGAAAACTTACCTTCAGGAATGTCACATGCAACTATAGAAATCTTAGCAAGAACCCAAAGGATGAAGTTTGTTTTCTTAGGATATTTAGCTCTACAGTGCTCAGCCAAATGCTTTCCTACGATTTAAAAATAACAATTGAGATGATAATCTGAGCAAAATGACTAGCTATTCTCAAAACATAAATAAAGAATGAAGTAAAACTGATTGCCATATCACTTGCCTGTGACTACCCCAAGATTGGCTGCTAAAGACTGAATAACAAGAGCAACACATGAAGCAACTAATATTATCCAAAGTAGCTGGAAAGAGAGTTACTCAGAACTGTTATCATCTATTCAGTTGCTGACTTTAGTTACAAAAGACTGACAAATGCAAATAAAACCATCTGCCCATGACTAGATCCTCAATATTGAAGCTATGTAGTTACTAGGTTAATAGGGGTCACTATAATAGAGCAATTTCAGTTTTTTGTAACAGAACTTATAACAAAAAAATTTCAGTTTCTTCATATAGGCCTAGGCAGTTCAGTTTCCCTTATTATCAAAACAACTTTATCATGAGAAATCAGCTTTATCAAAACAACTCACAGACTCACCAAACATCACAGGGATAATCGGAGGTTCTAGATGGTGGAGCACGGAAAAACACATTGATCTCCAAAAAAATACATCCTTTACACCTTTACTTACTAACCATCTTAAAAAGTAAAGTCAAAAATACAACTTCCTACATTTGGAATCTTAAGACCAGGCACATGCTTGGACTTGGAAACAACACCAGTAGCACCGTCCTCGTCTCTCCATTCCTTGTTACGTTTTCTCATAAATTCATCATTGCACAGAATCACCAAAAGCTCCGCGCTTTCAAAAGCACCACTGAAATCTTTCAATCTCAATGTAGTTCAAACATTTAGACTAAGCAATTTGGCAATCCTCTACAAATTTCATAATGCAATTTTGTTGAGTCACTATAGGACTAACATTACTTGAGCTTGCACAAAAAAGTTAGTTACCGAAATTTCGTGATCCCAAATGGTGAGACACAAACCCAAATCCTCTGCTTCTCCCAGTAGTCTTGCAATCATGCATAACCTGTAAATTCCATTAAAATGTTTCCATTAATCCCAAGAAACAAAGAACCCACAATTTATCTTCAGTCAATTCACAAAAAGATGCGAAATTTGAACGAAAAGCAAAACCATACCTCGACCATCTCAACACTCCCAGCACCTTCGAAGAGCTCAACTAGCTGAGCACTATCAACAGTGAAGGGAAGGTTTCTGACGAAAAGATTTAGGTCAGTCAAGAAATAGAGTAGTACCTGGACACTGGAATCAAATTAAGGCTCCATGGACGGAGTTCTTAGGAATCATCCCAAGCTTCCGTTTGAGAGGATTTGATGGCAGTGACCGTGGTGGCAACGTACTATTCAACTTGGCCGCCGGCGAAGGCTTTGAATCCAAGGCGGTCTAGTTAGATCTGAAGGCGTTGGCACTTTTCTCCTTGGAGGCTTGCCGGAGCTAAGGTTTGGCGACTGGGGAGGCTCCATTGTCTCCCGTAAGAAATTGTCGTGCGGCTGCATAGTCTTCATCTTCGTCAATTACAGAGAGAGACGAAGCGGGTTTTAGAGAGAGAACGAAGAGGAGGGTATTAGTTGGAGGCGGAGAACGAAGAGGAGGAAAGGGGGGTTTGGTCGAATAGTGTTAGGGCTATCTGAAGTCAATCCAAATATGTTTAAGTGTGGGAATGAGTTTTTCCTCCCCCGCGCTTCTTTAAAATTTTTTAACTTAGCCGCTTAGCGTTTTTTCTGAAAATTCAAACAGAGGTTTTGTCAAAATAATTAGAAAATTTTAAAAGAAGCTCCACACTCGGACAACATTTAAATGTTGTCTGAATGTCACAATATTTTCTAGTCAACTAGGGCTTGGTTATTTGAGAGGGAAAAGTACCAAATCAATTTTTGGATATCCCTCCAAATTTGAGATAGGAAATCACCACCTTCTACAACTACATAAATATGTTGTCTGAATGCTCACCATTTATCCAAATTTGAGATAGGAAATCACCACCTTCTACAACTACACAAATGTGTTGTCTGAATGCTCACCATTTTTCCAAATTAAACCAGTATGGTTTTAGTGTATATTCAGACGACAGAAAAAAAAATTATGTCGTCTGAAAAACTCAGACGACATAAAACAAAACTTATGTCGTCTGAAGTGTGTCGTCTGAAGGCCTTTTTGGCATAGTGTATGCCAATGGGGTGAGGACAAATTCAGAGATGGATGTACCATCAGCTTCCACATAGAACCTGAAGTCTTTGGATTTTCTCGCAAGACCTTTATAATGGGATCAGATGTTCGACGACTTGCAAGCATGAGGGAAGTTTCTGAAACTTGTATTGTTGTGTACCAAAGGTAGAAAACATTCAAATTGTTCAATTGGAAAAATGGTTACTGAATTGTTGTTTGCTGAGAGTAATTTGTTTGGTGTAAATGGTTGATGCTTAGGACCTCTATGAGCATATGGTTGCTTATAAAATGGTGGACATGGTTGCATTTTTTGATCCTTCACTAATTGGTGCAAAAAGGTCTGGAACTGGAACTGTTAGGACCAAACACATTAGAGATAGGCTTGTAACTGCAAAACCTAGACAAATGTTCATGTTGCCATTCAACTCGGGGTAAGTCCATGAAGGTTTTGTTTTTGTTTATTCTTTGCAATTAATTTTAGCTCTGTTGAACATATATACTTTATGCATGTAGTGATCACTGGATGTTGATAATTATTGATCCGGACCAAAGCACTACCTATTTTATGGATCCTCTTAAAAGACGCTTGCCCACCGGAGATTGGATGAAGATTGTGGAATCGTAAGTCACTTGTATTGATCATACATATTGAGATCATTAGATCTATTTAAAAATAATTGTTGCCTTCTTTAGTTTTTCTCAGATCTTTATTTTCTTGTTCTGGTATAGTGCAATAGCTATGTTCAATGCTGAAAGGTAGAAGAAAGGTCGAAGTTCAGTCTTGTGGATAAATTTGGCAATAATTTTCACCTAAGTAAATTTTTGTCTTGAAAATACTGGATTTGGTTCATTTTTTGACTTGTTTACACATCATTTGTTTTTAGGGTATTCCTCCCCAACCCAGTAACTTTGTAATGCGGGTACTTTGTCATGCGTTACATGAGAGACATCATTAAGGATAAAGACTTCACATTGTTTCCAAGAAAGGTACAAGTGTAGTTTATAAATGTAGTCACTTTAACTTGGTTTATATTGACTCTTTTATGTTCATGCCTCACTTTCATATAATAAATTGATTCAGTGGGAGAGGAGAGACAACAGTTAATATAAGTAGACATAGATATGATGCGAAATGAATGGGCAAAGTATGTCGTGAAGGCATATGTGTAGGAGCTAAAGGAAAGCATAAGAGGAAGTAGATTGTTGCTGAAGGAAAGCATCATTTTTGTGCTTCTCTGTTGGTACAATATTCATGCACTGTGTGGCATATTTTGTAACAAATAGTTTGTATTTGTATCAGCTTTTGATGTTCCAAGTAGATGGGCATGCATTTGAATGCTTTTCTTCTTTCCATTTGGCTTAGATGAATGGGAAATCCTCCCTTTTAAAGTTTGAATGCTTTTCTTCAAATAGTATGAGTTGGATTACTCATTTCATAGATTTCAGTGTCTTTTCTTTACAATTAGTCACTGCTTATTAGGTAAAATGGAGCATTATTATCAATGCACAAAATCCAGAAAAGACGATTATCACACAATAAAATTTCTAATGTTAATAATGTTGTCTGAAGTAACAATATGGATGTTCACACAATGAATCCTTATATAACATGCAATAGTTCTAACAAACATACGTTGTCTTATTTACAATCACACAACTGTAATAACTAGAATACGTTATCTAAAACTAACACACAACAATAAAATTTCCAAAAGTGAAGTGTGAGGATAACTCATACAATAGAGAAAATAAAATGTTGTTGTCTGATTCCCCTTTCATACAACGGCTCGGAAACAACTTTCATTGTGTGAATGATGCCAATGACATGTGCAGCATGATTGCTGTGCAGCATGATTGCGCAGCAACTGTGGCTGCCATCTGCCGAGACAAGGCACAATAGTTTTAACCAAATAAGTGTTAACTGTTTGTGATTCACACAACGGGTTTCCACCGTTGTGCCATTTTTCATCACACAACGCTCCGATACACGACAGAGATCGTCCAAATCACACAACGAATTTGGTCCGTTGTCTGTTAGCTTTTTTGCCCTAGTGTAAAGAGCATGGAGGTTAGTATCGGGCGTAATATCTACATGAATTAATTTAAAACTTATTTTATTCATTGTGACATCTTACTAGAGTCATTCAAAAAAATAATATAAAAACCAACACCATCAATTCTTGGCCAAGGCTATGGCCTAATTTCAGAAAGATGAACTGGATTGTGTCTCTTATTTATTTTCTTTTGGCAATATTAATTTTAGAAATCATGAAAAAGCTATAGTATTGTGTTCATACATGCATGCATTTAAAACAATTATATATATATATATATATAGAGAGAGAGAGAGAGAGAATACAGAACAACTAGCAAATTCTCCAAGTTAAGACGATAAGCAGTTTAAGTTTGATCACAGTCAACAAGAGAAAATGTCAAGGAACACACCTTCATAAATGGTCGATGACAACTAGGAAATGAGTCAATGAAACTCTCTTTCAGAAGTAGTGACACCTCTAATTGAAGTGTGTGTCAGATCTGCAACACTTAATTTAATTATTTGATAAATCAAGTACATGATCATACTATAAATATGCCTATACATAGTGTTCACTGCATCTGCAAGTTGACAATTTTCACAGTCAATCGGAATAGGCTATTTGATCTGCATTTTATTATGTACAACATTAGGACCCAATCGACTGGTATATGCAAGATGCCAAGGTTCCATAAACCGACACTCCTCCATGAATATATATGCCTATCCCCGTGAAACTTTACGTCACAAAGTAAAGTATAGAAATGTGCCTATCTGTTGTGTGTTTTAGCTCGTTGATACAATCTGGAAATTAGGATGCAGAATTCAAATCCAAGTCTAGAAAGGAAAGGGGTTTGCACGCAGCTTTTCTATAAGTTCTAGGAAAGTTAGTCTTTCAAGTTCTATTAGGATTTGTATTATAGGCTTAGAAAGGCTTAGTCTATTAGGATTAGGAATCCTAATCCCATGTTGTATCAGCAGCCTCTATGTCCTATAAATAGGAGCTGCAGTGGGTTTTCTGGAATTAAGACAGAGAGTGCAGGGAAACTGAGAGTCAAGGTGATAGAGAGATAAGAACTAGTCTGAGGGGTTTGAGGGATCTGCAATAAGTACTTGTAAACACCTAAATTCTTCATAGTGCTAGTGAATCTCTCAAGAGAGATCACGAAGTGGACGTAGGCTAAAGTTTTGGCTGAACCACTCTAAAATCTGTTGTGTTGTTTCTATCTTCAGTTCATCTATTTTCTGATTTTGCTTTAGTAAAACACAAAGATCCTAAAGGGGGCTTACACAATAAGTGGTATCAGAGCTTAGGCTTAATGTGTTTTGCGATGGTGAACAACAAAGTCATTGTCGAAGTAGGAGATGTGAAACCGTCCATTAAGCCCTTTAATGGCTAGGAAAACTTCACGCTTTGGCAGAGGAAGATGAAGAACGTTCTGGTTCAGCAAGAGGTTGATGAGGCAATTGGAGATAAGCCTGCAACAATGACTGAAGCAGATTATAAGAAGAAGAATAAGAAAGCAAAGAGCTCCATTGAGCTGCATCTTGCTGATAATGTCCTGCTTCATATTGGTGAGAATATGACTGCAAAGGAAGCATGGGAGAAGCTTGAAAGTGTCTACAAGGGTAAAACTATTAGCAGCAAGCTACTCTTGAAGGAACAGCTCTTTGGCCTCAAGATGGAGGAAGGGGATGATCTTAATGAACACACATGCAAATTTCATAATTGCATACCAAACTTGGAGAAGGTTGGAGCAAAGATGGATGACGAAGACACGACTGTCATGTTACTTCATTCGCTTCCACCTTCATTCAAGCACTTCAAAACCACCATGATATTCAAAGATACTATCACAATTTCTAAAGTGTGAGAACCTGGAATCATATGTCAAAATGGACAAAGAAGAAGAAAGTTCTCAAGCATGGGGACTTCATGTCAGAGGCAAGGAGAGAGGAAGGTCCAGGAATAGAGGTGGTGGATTTGAAGAAAGAGGCAGGTCTAAATCCAAGGGAAAAGGCAAAGAAAAGAATAATGGTTGCTTTGAATGTGGTTCACTTGACCATTGGAAAAGGAATTGCAAACAATGGAAGGAGAAAAAGCGCAGATGTTAGGAGAAAGCTCCAAGTCAGCCAATGTCATTGCTGGAAATTATAGTGACGATGGAGAACTTCTCGCAATAACAACCAGCTCTAGCGCTCATAAATATTGGACCTAGGATACAACCTGCACATTTCATATGAGTGTGCACAGAGATTGGTACGACACATATGAAGAGAGGAACATTGGGGAAGTGTTGATGGGAGATGATTCACCTTGTAGAATCATGGGAATTTGAACAGTAAAGATCAAGATGCATGATGGAATTGTCAGAACGCTGGGAAACGTCCGACATGTCCCAAAATTGAGCTGAAACCTGATTTCATTGAGCACTTTGGATAGGGCTGGATTTTGGTATAAATCTGAA
Organism: Rosa lucieae; assembly: GCA_024704745.1. Lineage (NCBI taxonomy): Eukaryota > Viridiplantae > Streptophyta > Magnoliopsida > Rosales > Rosaceae > Rosa > Rosa lucieae. Next base: position 20,751,355 of record CM045495.1, on the reverse strand, counting down.
AAAAGGGCAGCTCAAGGTAGGAAAGGGACAAATGGTCTACATGAGGAGTGTGATGCAACCAGATAACATGTATAAACTTACAGGTTCTACGGTGGTAGGTGGAGCTACAGTTTGTATAGAGGAAGACAAGACTAAGCTTTGGCATAGACGGCTAGGGCACATGAGTTAGAGAGGGTTTCAAGAATTACACAAAAGGGATCAGCTGGAAGGTGTAATGAGCTACAAACTTGAATTTTGCAAGTATTGCACACTCGGAAAGCAGACCAAGGTGACATTCAATGTGGGCAGCAGTGAGAACAAATCCAAAGGAGTATTGGACTATATTCACACAGATGATTAGGGGCCTACACCAACAAAATCAAAGGGTGGAGCCAGATATTTTGTCTCTTTTATAGATGATTTTTCAAGGAAGGTTTGGGTATACTTTATGAAAACTAAAGACCAAGTTTTCACTAAGTTCAAGGAGTGGAAAGCTGAAGTTGAAAACCAAACAGGCAGAAAAATCAAGTGCATGAGAAGAGACAATGGAGGTGAATATAGAGATAATCAATTCTTATAGCTGTGCAAGGATGCAAGCATCACAAGACACTTTACTGTTAAGAAGACTCCTCAACAAAACGATGTTGCAGAAAGGATGAACAGAAATCTCATGGAGAGAGAAAGAAGCATGAAACTTCATGCGGGGTTGCCTGAAACTTTTTGGGCAGAAGCGGTTAATCATGCATGTTATTTGATTAATCGATCACCTTGTAGGGCTATTAACTTTAAGTGTGCAGAGGAGGTATGGTCTGGAAAGTCAGTTGATTATTCCAACTTGAGAGTGTTTGGTTGCAGTGCTTATGCACATATTCCCAGCGATGAAAGAACCAAACTGAAACCAAAGTCCCATGAGTGCTTGTTCATTGGCTTTGAGAAAGGGGTGAAAGGTTATAAGTTGTGGGATATAGTCAACGACAAAAGAGTGATCAGCAGGGATGTAATCTTAGATGAGAAGACTATGCAGTTAAATGAGGAGGTTACTAGCAAGAGGGAGAAGAGGGTTGTTGTTGAAGAATAAGCAATCAAGATTTCATTAGATAAACCATCAGATGAAGATTCCCAAGCTCAAGTGGAGCAAATTGAGCAAGTAAGGGATGATCAAGGAGCTATTGAAGAAACAGAGCAACAGCAACAGTCACCAGTTAGGGCTTAGGTGGAGCAATCCCCACAGAGGGGTCGAAATTCCCCTATCCCACAAACACCTGAGTCTTTCAAAAGATGCATAGCACTTGACAAACCTAAGAGAAATCCAAGAAAGATACAAAGGTTTGGGTTCGAACAGGAAGAAGATGTGAGTCGTGCTCTGAGTATAAGTCAAGGAGATCCAACTACTTATCAAGATGCCATAGAAAGCGAAGAACGGGCAAGTTAGATTGGTGCTATGACAGAAGAGATGGAATCTTTGTATAAGAATTCGATGTGGGAGTTGGTTCCTAAACCCAAAGAAAGAAAACTTGTTGGATGCAAGTGGGTATTTAGGAAGAAAGAAGGAATACATGATGCCGATGCCATAAAGTACAAAGCACGTTTGGTGGTAAAAGGGTATTCGCAGAAAGAGGGAGTGGATTATGACGAGATTTTCTCTCCGGTCGTCAAACACACTTCAATTTGGTTATTGTTGTCTATAGCAGCTCAATATGATATGGAGATTGAGCAGATGGATGTGAAAAATGTGTTTCTTCATGGGGACCTCGAAGAAGACATTTATACATCGCAGCAGGAGGGTTTTGCTGAAACAGGAAAAGAGGATATGGTTTTCAGTTAAGGAAGTCCCTATATGGACTTAAGAAATCACCGAGGCAGTGGTATAAGCTTTTCGACACATACATGCTGATAATAGGCTACACAAGGTGTCTATATGACTGCTACATTTACAACCATGTATTTGAAGATGGGGAGATTATTCTACTACTTTTATATGTAGATGATATGCTAATTGCATGCAAGGATATGTCAAAAATTCAAGAGCTTAAGAAGAAATTAGGAGCTGAATAAGACATGAAGGATCTGGAAGCTGCACAAAAGATCCTTGGAATTGAAATAAGGCGGGATAGAAAAGCTGGTAAAATTTGGCTATCACAAGAAAAGTACATTCTGAGGGTACTTGAATGCTTCAACATGGATGGAGCTAAGGTTGTTTCTATCCTATTAGCTGCACATTATCAGTTAAGTGCAAAGCAAAGGCCATCAAGTCAAAGCATAGGAGCTGAATACGCGATGAAGGATGTTCCATATGCAAGCGCAGTAGGGTGTCTCATATATGCGATGATTTGCACAAGACCAGATTTAGCTCAAGCATTGAGCGTTGTCTCTAAGTACATGTCAAATCAGGGTAAGCCCCACTGGGAAGCAGTGAAGTGGATTTTGAGGTATTTAAAAGGGACTAGGCAGCTTGGAATCATGTTTGAGAGAAAATAAGAAGTAGCATGTTTAGCTAGTTTTATGGATGCAGATTATGCAGGAGACTTAGATAGAAGGAGGTCCATAACAGGTTATGTTTTTTACTTGTGGAGGAGGACCTGTGAGCTGGAAATCAACTCTTCAAGCAGTCACAGCTCTATCTACTACTGAGGCAGAATATATGGCATTAACAGAAGCTTCAAAGGAAGCTATTTGGTTGAATGGGCTGGCAAGTGAATTTGAAATTCACCAAGGCATGGTAGTGAAGAGTGACAGTCAAAGTGCCATTCACTTGGCAAAGAATCAAGTGTTTCATGCAAGGTGTTAACGATAGAGATCCGAGGGGTCTCTAGTTAGCTTTAGAGAGAGAAAGAGAGAGAGAACGACACAAGCAAAGTATAGTGGTTCGTCTCCGCCTTAGCGGGAGACTACGTCTACTTGAATATTGTACTATGTGTGTTTGGGCCTTGCGGCCCAAGGGGATTACAAAGTATGTAATGGGATGTCTTTCTAAGTAGGAGGAGAGTCCTTTTATAGGTGAAGAAAGCCATCTCCTTTACATTTTCTTAGATGTGGGATGTAGAAATCACTATTCTAGTCTAGAAAGCATGTTTGTGAAGGCAACTTTGTAAGGCCGGAAAGGTGGCTTCCCGGCGACGTATTTTCCACTTTCGGATACCATAGCGTAGCTTGAACATAGGGCTACGGGATGCATGTCTTGGTTGGGCCTAACCATGGCTTGTGGGTGTCCCAAAGAGGGTGTTACTTATGCTTGGTGATATAGTAAATCCTCCATGCATAGTGAGAGATATCTACAAGTCCCCGAAGTCCCCAAGTAAGAGGAGCTTCTTGGTTGGGGAGTTATAATCATGAAGTCATCAAGCATAAGTAACCGGGAGGCACAGAGTCCCTACAAGTCCCCGAACTCCGTAAGTAAAAAGGGACTCGTTAACCTGCACAACAAAGACAAAAACACGCATGTGAAGAATGCTTGTTGTATTGAGCAACGTATGTGAGTTGCATTGATATGCATTGGCATATATGAATGTACTAGGTGCATGATACATAGTGATGTATGCACGTAAATTGCGCCGAGTATGATCGGTTATGACGTAGAAACTTGAGAACGCATATAGTTGTGTGAGCAAATGGATTGCATATGATAAATGCGTGATGCGCGCAAGAAAACAAACGAGGTCGAGTTTGACGAGGTTACACTTGGTGTAAGTTGCATGAGTGCCATGAAGGCAACGTTTGTAATTCGTGAATGATGAATACGTGAACGCTTGTGTTTATTTGGTTGTGGCTCGTATTCATGGAACGCGAAAAGAATTCGATTTGTCGCAATCGACAAATGGTAGAAAAATTCAATGTTCCATTAATATGTATGATGTCGAGTAGATGTGAATGTAAAGGTTGGGAATGCCGGAAGGCAAGAGCGTGAAAGCTCAAGGGTGCTGGGAAGGCGTGAGCGGGAAGCTAGAGGGTTGCCGGGAAGGCATGAGAGGGAAGCTCGGGGGTTGCCGGAAAGGCATAAGCGGGAAGCTCGGTGGTTACCGGGAAGGTTGAGCAGAAACTCTTGAGCTGGAAGCTCGAGGGTGCCGCGAAGGCGAGAGAGGGAAGCTCTGGGGTTGCAGGGAATGGGTGAGAGGAAGCTCAAGAGCGGGAAGCTCGGGGGTTGCCGAGAAGGCGTGAGAGGAAGCTCATGAGTGGGAAGTTAGGGGGTACCGCGAAGGCGAGAGCTGGAAGCTCTGGGGTTGCCGGGAAGCCGTGAGCGGAAGCTCGTGAGCGAGAAGCTCGAGGGTTGCCCGAAAGGCGTGAACGAGAAGCTCGGGGGTTGCCCGGAAGGCATGAGCGAGAAGCTCCGGGGTTGCCCGAAAGGCGTGAGCGAGAAGCTCGGGGGTTGCCCGGAAGGCGTGAGCGAGAAGCTCGGGGGTTGCCCGGAAGGCGTGAGCGAGAAGCTCGGGGGTGCCGCGAAGGTGTGAAAAAGGTGCTCGTGAGCGGGAAGCTCGAGGGTTGCCGGGAAGGCGTGAGAGGAAACTCGTGAGCTGGAAGCTCGGGGGTGCCGCGAAGGCATGAGAGGGGAGCTCGTGAGCGGGAAGCTCGAAGGTTGTTAGGAAGGCATGAGCGGGAAGCTCGAGGGTTGCCGCGAAGGCGTGAGAGGAAGCTCGGGGTTGCCGCGAAGGCATGAGCGGAAGCTCGTGAGCGGAAAGCTCGATGATGCCGCTGAGGTGAGAGCTTTAATGCTCGGAGATGCCGCTGAGGCAGGAGCGTGAAAGCTCAAGGATGCCGCTGAGGCATTAACACGTAGCTCGAAGGTGATGTCGTGTGGCATGAGCGTAACCGTTGCTAATTATGCTTGGTTGTATGTACAAGTCCCCGAAGTCCCTAGTCCACGAGGGTTTTCAGCGAGGTTGATACCAAAGCGAGGCTTTGTGCCATATTACGAGCATAATTAGTGCAAGTGCGTCGTCCATCTAGAATTGGTCAAAGCGAATGCTTGTGCCCTTTCAGGTGGGCCCCTGCTAGGCCCTCCAAGGAGTCCCCAACTCCTGGCTATAGACCTTCGTATGGTCAGAAAATTGTTTGATGAGGGGAACTGCGTTCAAGCAGTGGGTGTTAGGTAGCGAACCTAATCTTTGATACCCAAGCATGAGGCGTTACCTTACCGCACGGCGATTGGTCATAGACCATAGGCTCGTGGAGTCTAGACCCGTTTAGGTCTCTTTCCCGTGGGGAAAGTTTGGCAAAATATGGTGGCCAAGAGGCTAGACAAAATCTTTTACATATAGTATACATGAAAATCTTGCGAATTGTATGAACAACAAATAAGCATGGCATAGCTTGTTTAAGTCAATATCACATGTTTATTTAATTGAATTGCAATTAAATAGAAGCATGACATATGTGTATAGCATGTACTTGTAGTAAAGTTGCTAATAACATTTTGTAGGCATGCTTAAGGGTCATAGAGACATGTATAGTCATGGCAAAGGCTCTGATTGTAAGAGCGTAAGAGATAAGATATAGTGACTTATCTTATGCCGATTTGGAGTGAGTTGGGGTTGGAATTGATATAAGTACCCAAATCATGTTGGAGTTGTCCAAGCATGACGCTCCATTGCTTCGGCGAAGCACTTTACTAAAATGATGATGATTTCATTAATTAAGGAGGTGATCGGTGACTATGCCTCCTTGGGGTTGGTGATATGCTCTACTTCGGGGGTAGATGACGAAGTTTGATGATCGCCAGCTTCGCTGAAGAATAGGCTGGGTTGCAACCGCCTCTTCTTTATCTGGTGTCGGGAGTAATCAGCAGCTGATGCCATAAGGATGAACTGGATGTCGGTAGCAACAAGTTCACATGGATAGCTATTAGTGGAGTCTCTTGGCGGAGGCTTTTGTTTGGCAGAGGCCCTTAATACTTTGTCGGTGCAAGCTTGACCGTTTGACAATTTTCTGCAAATAGCAGAGCTTAGCTTTGTCGAAGGCCTTAGTCGCCACAGAAACTCGAAACCAAAATTGGAGGTTGTGCTTGGCGGGCATCTGATTTGTGCGCAAAGAGAGAAGAAAGCGAGCTGCTGCGATGCTTGAAGGACTACGTCGAGATTGTTAACGGTGGTGTTTGGAACTCAGCGAGGAGCTTGGCCGGCGGTTTGCAGCTAGCGAAGGTTTTGCTGCTGGTGTATCCTAACGGTGTTGTAGCTAGCTGAGGATTTGGTGTGCAGCGGAGAGTGGCAGAGGACCGAACTGAACTTTTTCAGCTGCCAACACCGAGGAGCCTGGGGCCAGTGGTGTATAGTTCATGAAATTGAAACTCGGCTAGCCAGGCTAGTAGGGGAAGCTTGGCGGCTCCGCCGATGAAGCTTAGAGGAAGAAGTGCTGCTTAGGGAGATTTGAGCGGGCAGCGGTGCCTAGCGGTTGTGGAGTGTTGCTGGTGGTTGTGGCTGTTGGCAACTGGTTAGAGAGGCAAGCCATATTTGAACGCGACCGCAGGGAGCAAGGAGAATGAACTCTGAACCCCTGGGTGCATTGAAAATTTTTCTGGGTGTCCAGAGAGAATCGCCAATTTTTTTTTTTTTGAGTGGTTCAGCGTCGACCATTTGAGCTGGCGTTGACTTTTGTGCTGACCAGCGTTGACATGGGATGGAGTTGGCGTTTGCCAGCGTTGACTTTTGAGATGGGCGTTGACCGAGCGTTGAGTTGGCAGATGGCATAAGTTGCCGCTAAGAATATCAATTATATAACTCAAAAGAAAAATTATTTTGAGTTCCGTCAAGATGATTTAACTCAATGGTAAGTGACAAAGCCATTGTATCGGTTTGCCCTCCTTCTAGCGCCAATGTTAACGTTAGAGATTCGAGGGGTAGCTTTAGAGAGAGAGAGAGAGAGAGAGAGAGAAAAACGACACAAGCAAAGTATAGTGGTTCATCTCCTCCTTAGCGGGAGACTACATCCACTTGAATATTGTACTATGTGTGTTTGGGACTTTCGGCCCAAAGAGATTACAAAGTATGTAATGGGATGTCTTCCTAAGTGGGAGGAGAGTTCCTTTTATAGGTGAAGGAAGCCATCTCCTTTACATTTTCTTAGATGTGGATGTAGAAATCACTATTCTAGTCTAGAAAGCATATTTGTGAAGGCAACTTTGCAAGGTCAGAAAGGTGGCTTCCCGGCGACGTATTTGCCACTTTCGGATACAATAGCATAGCTTGAACCTAGGGCTACGGGATGCATGTCTCGATTGGGCCTCATCATGGCTTGTGGGTGTCCCAATGAGGGTGTTACTTATGCTTGGTGATGTAGCAAATCCTCCATGCATAGTGAGAGGTATCCACACAAGGACAAAATTCGCTATCGCATGATCAAAGATTGGGTAGAATCTGAAAATATTATTGTGGAAAGGTTCACACAAATGACAATGCTGCTGATTGTCTTACGAAGCCCGTTGTTGCAAAGAAGTTCAAGCATTGCTTGAACTTGCTCAGTGTCACAACATGTTGAGTTGTGGTGGAGCACCTCCTCACTTGAGGTGCGTTGAGGCAAGAAGAGTCTTGCCAAGGTGAAGGTTCTTGAAGGTTTGTTCGGGATTACTTCAAGAAATTCAAGACATCCTGAAGGTTGCAGCAATCGTTTTGGTATCAACTCACCAAGGTGGAGATTGTTGTCTTTTTTGGCTCGTTGATACAATCTGGAAATTAGAATGCAGAATTCAAATCCAAGTCTAGACAGGAAAGAGGTTTGTGCGCAACTTTTCTATAAATTCTAGGAAAGTTAGTCTTTCAAGTTCTATTAGGATTTGTATTGTAGGCTTAGAAAGGCTTAGTCTATTAGGATTAGGAATCCTAATCCCATGTTATATCAGCAGCCTCTATGTCCTATAAATAGGAGCTGCAGTGGGTTTTCTGGAATTAGGACAACGAGTGCAGGAAACTGAGAGTCAAGGTGATAGAGAGGTAAGAACTACTCTGAGGGGTTTGAGGGATCTGCAATAAGTACTTGTAAACACCTAAATTCTTCATAGTGCTAGTAAATCTCTCAAGAGAGATCACGAAGTGGACGTAGGCTAAAGTTTTGGCTGAACCACTCTAAAATCTGCTGTGTTGTTTCTGTTTTCAGTTCATCTATTTTCTGATTTTGCTTTAGTAAAACACAAAGATTCTAAAGGAGGCTTACACAATACTATCCCCATGAGTTGGAAAACTAGCATTAGCCAACTCTACTATGTAAATATAGCCTAAATACATAACATTGTAGTACTTTCCAGAATGTCATATATAGCCTAAATACATCAGACGAATATCATTATCGTGGAATTCACCTTATTGTCATTCGATTGTACATTTGTAATTGTGTGAATGAATTAGAGCAAAGAGAACTCAAGTAAGTTCTTAAGACTCCTAGGAAACCTTTGGCAGCTTCAACCTACACACAACAAATAAAGGCATTAATGAAAAGAAAGGGAATACTCTGACAAAAAGAAAAAAGCAGAACATACATGTTCATTTGTGCACTCATACACTGGTCTTTTCCTACAAAAAATTCTCTTCCACAAGCTTTGCATGATAAGGACTTAATGCTGAAAATAATTCCCAATGTTATGGCAAATGAGGTATTGTTGGTGACTTCAACTATCCCATCATCATGCAATTGGAAAAGAATCAGATTCTAGCATAATTATTTATTTTATTTTTTTCTCTTTCACAACCTTTTTCCTCTCCTTTCATGTCCTTTGTCTATTTATCAAAGTGGGAAGAAAAGGTCATCTTTAACAGAGGACCAGAGAATTGTGATGGAGCATAGGAAGTTGAGGTCGCAGAGGAAGAGAGAAATTATACTCTGTCGATGAGGCTGAAAGACGAAGTAGCTGGATTTAATTTCAGATCTGACGGTGACAGATCTGAAATTAACGCCTCTGTCGACGGCTTTTGCAAGCATGAGGTTGAGGGATTGGATAGGTTGGGTCTGGAAATAAATTTGGGTATTTGGAGTGAGGTAGAATAAGAGAGTCATTATACAACAGGAATCATAATATCAATAGGTCAAACATTATGTAAAATATGAGCAATAAAATTTTTGTGATGATTAGAGTCATTATACAACAGACGAGTAAATACTCGAGTAGGTACTCAAAGATAACATATGTACGTACTCAGGGAGTCTTGACAAATAGATCACTGTAAAGCAGCAAGCCCATGAAGCTCACTCTGTAAAACAATTTTGCATGTAGAAATATAAGAATAATCAACAAAAGACATAAAGGACAACTGGAGGTTTGAATAATGGCGTGCTTGAAGAAAAGACCTTAATGTAATGCAAAGCAATGGCTCATCTTAATACATATCTTGATTTTTAATGGCAGTACTAGCTAAATTTATAGACAGGTAATAGTAGAACTAAGGATGGAGCCCTTGTCAACATTTGTATGGGTTTCAATGTCCTTGGTGTTGAGGAATACTAAAATAGCTCATTTGTCCCTGATTACTTAGATTGCAATACTATTGTGGTGCTACTGCTAAGTTTTTCTTTCTTCTTTCTTTGGTGTTATTGCTGGTATATCTAGTGAGTTCTTCTCCATGGATATCTTTTCCACTCTGTAGATTTTCTTTTTAATCAGTAATAATCTGCCCATTCAAAACCCAAAAAAAAAAAAAAAAAAGGTAGTGTAATCTTTGACAAACTCATTAATTGGCCCAGTACTAGGACTATGCAAAGTAAAACAGTCATTGTACATAAACATGAATATTGGATATTTAAAATTTCACCATTTCAAGTTTTCCCAAAATATGTTGACACCAGAATGATACTCAACTATCGTAGGACCAAGCTTGTTAGTAATGATGAAATATAGCAGACTTACTAATTAGGACTCAAACATGGCTGAATTGCTTTGAACCAAACTATATCGTTTATGACATTAAAATTGATGTTCAAGATAGATATTAATTTGTACTATGAATACCATGAAAAATTAGAACCAAAGTAGCTATTTAGTGGACCAGTGATGAAGTGCAAACCAAACTTGACCAAGCCGTATTAGCATTAAAAATGCTAAATACAGTTAAAGAATCTCCCAACATCGCATGGAAGTCTTGATCAAGGATGGTGACATTCACAAAAACTAATTTCCAATATAATTAGATGCAATATAATCCCAAATATTCAACCGCAATCCCGAATCCATCTGTAGGTGCACTTTACCATTACATAACATATCCCTACTTCCACTAACATCCGATTTGCAAAAAAAAAAAAAACCAGACCACTTAGAAAATTCTCTAATTTCATCTTCCTTTTACTTAAATCAAAAACAGAATGAAGCAAGACCCAGTTCCATTTTGTCTATAAAATCCAACCAAGTGCGAAACCAAAATAAGAAGAATAAGATGATGAAGACAGACAAGAGGAGAAGAACAGAGACAATTCACCTGAACAAAAAGTGGAGTCTTTACCCCTGGACTTCTTGAACACCACCCAATTCACGTTCTGTAGAAAAGCTGAACAAATAAAAAAATAAAAAAACCAGAGCGGCAAAAAGCTGCTCCATTAGCACTTGTATCAGCATACTCATCATATTCAGATTCAATTGCCAATAGTCGAAGATCACGTAAATCCAACGGGGTACCAGAGATTGTCCATGCCTCACTGTGAAACAAATTCAAGAAGCAAAAGATACAAGGTCAAAACAGACAATGTCTACACCATATTGGCCTGAAGATTGTAATACAAAGAGCTCTATCATATATATACATCCTGCCATCTTTCCAAAATTTAATTCTGAAAAACCAAAAGAAAAAAAAATCCAATAATGTAAATTGTGGGATTGTGAACCGAGTTAAAAGGCCTATGTAAATTGCGAACTTGCCTGATGTCAACAGTAGTGTTGTCAGACTGAGGGGGAGGTGATGGGGCAGTATAACCAGGTTGGTAAGGCTGCATCAAAAGAACTTTTTCATCATAGAGAACACAAACTGTGCAATTCATGACTGGAGAAGATTCAAATAAACCATTTGAAATCATCAAAGTTACCAGAAAATGGTCACATGCTAGAATAAATTATATAGATAATAGTTAATTGATATGAAAAAATATATTCTCATGATCCATCGAATCGCAATAAAAGAAGTGGGAAAGCATGACAATGATAGCTTCTAAATAAATGAAGCTGCTTTACTTATATGAATATAAGGAATTTCTAAAATTACTAATCCCTAATTTAGAAATGGAATCAAACAGATTTTATAAAAGATCATGAAAATGACAACTGCATATGCAAAGGAATGAAAGCATTCTAGCGAATTACCTGATGACAGATTTCAAAAATGATATCTCTCTGCTCATTGCACCACCTATGGACACATTTTCTATGAGCATACTGGAATTGTAGAAGAAACAGTTAGAGGCTTGGATAAAAGATTTATATCAAACGATTGATTTGTAATACAACAAGGTAGTGCAATTGTTCAGTAAATATAGGATAAAAAGCATAATATCTAGTGGATAGTGAAAAACAAAAGGAGAAATAAAATCAAGAAGAAAAGTACATGAGCTAAGATCCTTCAGCATAACCAAAACATAAAGAAAAAGGAAATAAACAGCACATTTCAGATAGTACCTCAAGCCCACGAAACTGATTCCAGAATAAAAGATGACACTAACTACCAGGGAGAAAAGAATATGTGAACTAGCAACAACCAAACTAAAATGCTCAAGAACAACCTACTTCAAGAATTTATCTCTTGAAAGTCTGAGTTACCAACCGATTATTGTAAACGAATTCCAAATTTAAAGTCAAAGGAATCAAAAGAATGTGAAGCAAGACCCTGACAGGACCCGCCCCGGATTTCACCCTGAAATCCGAAGTGGACCTGCGGGGCCCACCTTAGAAGAAATTTTGCCAAAAATTTGGCAGAACTTCCCCTAAAGTGGACAACCCAAAACCTGTAGAAAGAAAATTTACACTTCTAAATCTCCCATCCTAATTCTCCTGGAGCCACCCTGCTCCCCCAAACAACATCAACCAAAATCATATGACACAAAACACAACTTAAATAACATTATTTTCCTCAGGTTATCAGAGCAAATCTAATAGCAAGGGTGATCAAGGAAAACCTAAATCAAATAAAAACGCAGAAGCCACGCTGTTGTCTATGCCTCAACTCCAATGTACGCCCGACCTCAACTAATTTCGCCTGCAAACTTGGCATTTGAAACCGAATGGCCCAGGGGAAAGTAATTGAAAAACACGTTAGCGTGAGTGGACAAAAATAAATAATTTAATATGAATAAAACAAAATAAAACTTCATACTTTCCCACATTTTTCGATATATATAAAATCCGGATGCATGCAACATTTACAAAACACTTAAGAAAATAATCCGAAAAACGTTGAACTCCAGAAAACCGACTAGCCCCGCTAGCCACAACAACAGAGTAAAAGATTGAAATTTCAATACTTGAAAATATAAGACCAGCCCGGCTGGTTAAGAAAACTCAAACTAGTCCCCGCTAGTCAAAAATAGTATAAGTAGGGGAAGATAATAGCCATACAAGTGAGCCTCCCAGGCTCGGGTGATAGCCTCCCAAGCTAAAATACTCCCATTACTCCCGTAATATACCCTTACGCCACTAAGTGTAGCGATAAGATACCGGGCTACAGAATTACTGTCACATAAACAGTAACCTGCGCCACAAAGGCGGAGGGCTACGGTGATCCCATCACCGCGCCACAAAGGCAGAAAAATCAATGCTAGCATGATAAAATCACCCCTCAGTATGGCACAGGGAAACATAACCGAAAATCCAGTAAATCCAAAATACATAAGGCTTCCCCCATCTCTCGTAAAAGAATTTCCAACGACGTGTCCCACACGCCAAAAGTATCTCCAAATCAATAGCAAAAAGGCGAGAAATAATAATAAATCGTAATCCCCGTAAACGAAAAAAAAAAACCAATTCTAAAATCATCATCAAGGCATTCCCAATGCCAAAATCGAAAGTCGATAAATAATTAAGGAATATAACTCCATCGAAATCCCATTTCGAAAATCCTTTAAAAGTCTCAAATCGAAATAGATTATAATTAAGGGTATAATTCCGGGAATCACCTCGGAAATAAATAAATAAATGAAAATAAGCATAATCCAATGACGTGACCCCGCACGCCATAAAACCTTCAAATAATCAAATATCCAAAACCATTCCTGAAATTAACCATATGCTCGGGAAATTAATACGATAAACAAATTATAACCTCGGAACCAATTAAATAAAAGCATGCATCATTCTTTGAAAAATAAAAGTCCACTCACAGTACTATTCCAACGATCACGCGTACGACTTCCTTCGTCGAGCAATAGCTCGGTACGACGCCCTGTACACAAATATATTCCATCAATAACTATTCTAATTAAATACCATTCTCAAAATCGAATCCTCATAAATCATCTCTCCAATTCTTCTCGGATTCAACCCACATTCTACCACTAATACCAATTCGTTATCTTAAAGGTTCCAAGTCAGAACCGAGAGATATCCGACGGTCGGATTCTCGTAAATCGATAACCGAAATCCTAACTTTCCATAAATTCATAATCGATTAAAAATATTTCCAATTCCAACCAAATTCACATATTCAACCTCTACAAAAATTATATGATTTAACTAGCTAAAAAAAAAATAGAATTTAAATTACTGTTTAAACGCCACCACTGTTCACGCACCGCACTGTTCACGATTGACACTGTTCATGCGGCGGCCAACTCCTCCTCCGGCCACCAAATTTCAACCACAGAATCATCTCAACATTCTAAGCATTTTTCGTAACTGTGACCAACTGAGAAAATGAGCGGAAGTACCTCAACAATTAAGGGGAAGGTTGAACCCGAATTGTGAATAGTAACCTCCAACTTCAAACCGTCGATTCTTCCTCCACACTTCAAATCTCGGCAAAATCTTCGGGGAGCATCATCTACGTCCCAAGGCGCTTCCAATGGACTAAGGTTTATCACCGGAGGTGGCGGGAATCGGAAGATATCAACCGGTGAAGGGAGGCGATTTCCAGCTCGAGCTGTGCAGCTTTTCGGCCTTGCAGCGCCCTCCACAGTTTGATTTGCACCCCGATGTCTTCTGAGAAGTTATAGACGACGTCAAGGTGAGAAAAATTGCTTTTGGAATCAAGTCGATGATTGGAGGCCTGTGGAGGGAGATATGGTCGGACAAAGAAGACCCCAGAAAAAAAAATGCAACTGCGCTCCCCGAGGAGAAAAATGGAGAGCTCGGTAAGTTTCTAGAAAAATATGAAAACTTACCACAGTACTTTCTCTATATATAGAAAGTTATCATGAACAGTAATTTTAGTATTTTGGCCATAACTTTTGCATACGAACTCCGATTTTTATGTACCACATATGCACGCGTTCGGTTTAACGTCCTCTACGACTTTTATGAAGAGCATTTTCTCAAATTTTGACCCGAACAAAAAGTCAACTTTTTGGGCCACTAAAAGTATCGAAACAAAGTAAAAAGTAAAACAAATTATCGTTTACTGTCCAAATGACTAGTAAACTGGTACATTGAGGTACGGGACGTTACAGACCCAGTTCCATTTTCTCTGTAAAAGTTCAACCAAGTGCGAAACCAAAATCAGAAGAAGAAGATGAAGACAGGCCAGAGAAGAGGAAGAAAGACAATTCACCTGAACAAGAAGTGGAGTTTTTACCCCTGGACCTCCCGAACACCACCCAATTCACGTTCTACAGAAAAGCTAAACAAATCAATATCATTCAAAGTTATAACTAGAACAAGCAATGAAATCAACATCTCAAAATCTCAAACTCGAATAAAACCCAAACCCAAATTGAAAATTTCCAAACTCTAATCAAACAAAGGCCTTATTAAAAGAGGGATATAGTACATGTAGACTAATCAATTCTCTAGCTCGACCGGAGTTGATGAGGTCTTAAGTTTCGGCGACTTCGAGCTGAGGCGGCGGAGAAAGTAAACCACTGGACCAGGTTGCAACTTTGAGCTGGGGCTGCGGAGAGAGAGTAAGAGTGAGAGGCAGAGAGAGTGAGGCAAGAGCGAGAGAAAGTGAGAGTGAGAATGTATCGATTTCACTCTCAATAGGCTGTTGAGATGGTGAGATAGTGAGAGTGAAAGGGAGGGAGAATGATCTAATTTTTTTCAAAGGGAGGGAAGTTTTTGGTTTTGATACGTCCAACGGAGGGAATTGAGCTAGATAGGGATTTGTGTTTTGGCTACAAAAATAAATGTAAATTAATTTTTTTTGTTGTTTTTTCTGATTTCTCAGACAACACATGTCCTAGTAACTGTTGTCTTAAAGTTGTCAATTTCACCAAATTCCAATTGATTACAATGTGTTGGCTGAGTTTGAGAACAGACGATAAATATAACTAATATGTCTTCTAACTAACTCAAACGACACCAAAATGTCGTATGTCGTCTGTTACATGTCGTGTGATTCACTTTTTCCTGTAGTGAATCTGATCACTACCCAACACATCCAACAAATCAAAAATCCAAGTCTTTAAATCACATGCTACACATTCGTTAGCTTTCAATCTCAGTGGGCCCAACCTCCAAAAATATTGGAGTGTATCACATTCTTTAAACACATGTAAGCTAGTCTCATTGGCGGACATGCAGAATACACATGCAACGTCTTGAATAGGAACATAACGTGAAAAGAGGACTAACCTAATAGGCAGAATGCCATGCACAAGACGCCACATAAGGACCTTAACTTTGGGTGGAACGTTGGCATGCCAGATTTTGTTCCAATATATCCTCAAAGGCCCCCCCCCCTGTTCCGTCGCAGACAAGGATGCAGTCTGTTCCATCTTCTCAAAGTTATGAAACACATGATAGCCACTTCTCACCTTGTATACCCACTTTGAATCGAAATGCCACACCCATCTATCATTAGCCCCTCGAATGCTTAAAGGGATTGAGGCTATTTTTCCAACTTCCCCACTAGTAAACAGCTCCTCCAGAACATCAGTTAGCCATTCTTTGTTATCATCATCAATAAAATCTGCAACCCACCAATGTTCAGTCCCTTCCATCACAGGGGAGAAAGGTCGAAAAGAGTACAGATTCGGAACCAAGGATCATTCCATAAGGAGATATTGGCACCATCTCCCACCTAAAGCCTCAAACCTTTTTGTAACACCACCCTACTTTACATGATGCTACGTCACGTATATGATGCACCCTTCTTCAGCTCTGCCTCCATGAAGGAACAATTAGGGAAATACTTTGCCTTCAGTAAGCAAGCAATCAAGGTATTCGGCTTCTAAAGCAACCTCCACCCTTGTTTAGCTAAGAGTTCAAGATTAAAACAGTGCATGTCTCGAAACCCCATTCCACCCTTCATCTTAGGTCGCTATAATTTGTCCCAAGAAAGCCAGTGTATCTTCCTCACCTCATTCAAGCTTCCCCACCAAAATTGTGCCATCAACCTGTGCTTCTCATCACACATATGTTTAGGAAATTCGAAACAACGCTCATCACATATGAAGGTATTGCTTGGGCCACTGCTTTAATTAGCACTTCCTTACCAGCCACGGATAAAGTTTTCTCCCTCCACCCTTGAGTTCTATTACGCACACTCTATCAATCAAAAATGACAAATCTTCCTCCTTGGAGTAGCTTATCTAAGTGGGAAACCCAAGATACTTGTCATGTTTTTCCACCCTATCGACCCCAAGTAGAGCAGCCAAATCCTCCTGAGAAGGTAAGTCCACATTTTTACTAAAAGAGTTGCAGCTTTTCTAATATTTCACCTGTTGACCTGAGGCAAGTTCATAGTCCAGAAGAATACTCTTGACTGCGTGAACATCCTCCACTTCTGCCTTAAAGAAGATAAAAGAGTCATCGGCAAAAAAATATATGGCTGACACTAGGAGCCCCCTGCAAATTTCTACTTCACGTAATGCGTCAATTCTCTCAACATGTATAATAAGTTTAGATAATACCTCTGCACCCAAAAGAAACAAGTATGGGGAAATAGCATCCCTCTACCGTGATCCTTTCGAAGGAAAAATGTATCCCTGTGGTTCTCCATTAACAATAAATGAATAAGACACCATTCTAACACTATCCATAACCCATCGTATCCAAACTTCACCAAAACCCAATCTCTTCATCACCCCCTCCAAGAAAATCCATTCTACCAGAACATACGCCTTGCTCATATTCAGCTTCAAAGAGCAATATCTCTTCTTCCCACTTCTTCTCCTTTTAAGACAATGAGAGACTTCAAAAGACACTAATGAATTATCCGAAATCAATTTGCCTGGGACGAACGCACTCTGAAATGGCGAGATAAAAGAATCTAGCAGAGGCTCCAACCTGTTCGCTAGAACCTTTGATCTGATTTTGTAAATGACGTTACATAGACTGATTGGACGTAGTTAACTCATATACTGGGGAGTTTTAACTTTAGGCACAAGAGTGACATATGTACAGTTCACCTACTTCGACTTCTCCACCTACCCAACAATAATCCTCACTGCCTCGACCATATCAGACCTAACCAAATCCTAAAAGACCTGGTAAAACCTCGGGGAGAACCAATCCTGGCCTCGGCTTTCGAAGGGTGCATTGCTTTTAACGCTACATAGATCTCATCCGCATCCAACCTTCTTGTCAACGTAGCGTTTTGCTCATTTGTGATGACAGGTTCTAGGGTTTCTAGAATATTTTGGAACCCAGAAGGATTGGAAGAAGAAAATAATGTTTGGAAGTAATTAAGCACCACCTTTTCCATGTCATCATCCATTGTACACCAAACCCCATTACTAGAATAGAACCCCACCAGAGAGTTCTTATTCCTTCTGTTAGAGGCCCTTTGATGAAAAAACTGTGTGTTGAGATCACCATCCTTCAACCAAAATACTTTTTCTCTTTGCCTCCAATAATCGTGTTATCGACGTAGTAGGTCGGGAGCTTTGCTTCAAGCTGGATCTTAGCCTCAACCGATGGTGTTGATGGGGAGTCATCAAAAATTAAGCCCAGTTGAGGACGGGTCAACTCAATCTCTTTAGTTAATGACCCAAACTTCTTAGAACTCTAATCTTCTAGTAACTTCCTCGTATGTTGAGTTTTATTCCACAACTTTAGGAATGGATCACTCCCTAAACACCTTCCCATCCCCTTCTAACGACCTCATGACAAGTCTCCTCCCTCAGCCAAAACTCCTCGAACTTGAATCTCTTCTTTTTCTTCTTTCGACGTTTCATCTCACTAACCTCTAATAAAATGGGAACATACTCCCAGGTTGAAGGGTCCAAGTGTTTTACCAAAGACACCGGAAACAAACTCTTCCAACTATCAGTACTGGTGAATCTATCCAACCTAATTTTCACTCCCTCACCATTCCTTGTGCCCTTCCAGGTAAAACGATGACCCATAAACCTAAGGTCCTTCAGTGCACAAAAGTTGAGAGCATCTTCATCATTTGACTTAAGCTTCTCAACGCATCCCCCAATTTATCCGCTAGAGAAGTAATCTCGTTATAGTCTCCTCCCACCACCCATGGGCCATTACCTTGCAAACTAAGCTATCGTAGTAGTAACCATGTCTTGTGATGATTCTCTAGCTTTGGATGACCATAAAGACCCGTAAATCTCCACCTCTTCGGGTCCTGAACCTCACCAACAAGCACATCATCAGACAAAGAAAGTAGCTCAATTTTAATATCATCCATCTACAATAAGGCCAGACCCCCGACCTACTTGTTCTCTTTCCCTTCCTTTTCTTCATAATTTTACAATCCACCGCCAACCCATTTTTCCATCCTAACTGACTACGAATACCCACAGTCTCTGCTGAAGTACATTTAGTTTCACTAAGAAAAATAACATCGGGAAGATTTAGGGAAACAATCCCATTGAGCCCCGTAAATCTCTAGGGGTTCCCGATCCCTTAGCAGTTCCAACATAATATATTCATTGCTTGTGATGGGCTGAGTCCGGACCCATCATGGAAGGACGTTCAAGAGCACGTCCAAAGCTCACAGCAGAAACTTTTGTTGTCTTTAGAACCACCATTAAACCTTTCTTCTTGCTATTTCTAGCCAAAGCAAAACCTTTCCCACCTCCTCATTTCTTTACGCGAGGCCCATCAGTGTCGGGGGTCCCCTGGCCCGTAGAGAACCCCCATTCCCAATCTCAATCTTACTTCCTCCTCGAGGCCCACTCTTTTTTGCCCTATAATTTTCTACTTTCTACAATCCACTAGGCCAAAGTTGGCTGTGCTGACTTACCCTATCATCCACTGGCCTATCCACATCATTGGGTCTGACTAAAGGAACTGCATCCACCCAGGTCCACTAGAATTGGACTTAAGTGGAGTCCCCTCCGAGTTTTACGTTGTCAACTCAATCTTAGGCGGGAAAACAATCTCTCTCCCAAACAAAGTTGACCTCAGTTGATTATCCTCCCCTGAATTCGCCGATCCTCCCCTCTTCTTCTCTATCACTGTCTCAATCAGCAATAATGCCTTCACTAGATCAGGGCAGCGTTGAATGTCAATATCTCATAACTGGGGTGCATCCAAACCCGAGTCTTTCGAAACTTCCCCAATCTCCGGCACCAGTTTCCAACGTTTCGGACCCTGACTTCACTCTGCCGTCACCCACGACGACTCACCATCCACTTCCATCTTAGCACCCTCGTTCCCAGCCTTTTCCTCTACCCATTATGTTCGATCCTTGACCAACCAGAAATTCAAGAAATCCGGAGCTCTCATCGACCGTCCTCCAGTGCCTTGCTCTAGCAGCCCATATCTCCTTCCCTATCGTAGTAAAACCTCCTCCGCCTCTGCCCTCTCCGTCGCCTCTTATTCCTCGATTCATTTATCTTTCTTCTCCACACATATGAGCTCAGCAAACTGCTTCTCCAAGATAGCCCTCGCCCGGTGACGTTCACACCTGTTAGAGTCATGGTTTAGCCTTCCACAATAGAAACAAAAAAATGGCATTTTGTGGTAATCCAGTTCAAGGCACGATGCTTTCTTCTTCCCTGGTAACCGAACTGAGGCAATCCGCTGTAGCGGCTTGTCAACGTCAACTTGAATCCGGATCTTCAAAGTTGAACCATGGACAGCCTCCTCCATACAGAAAAATCTCCCAACAACATCACCTATCCTCCTCCCCGTCTCCTCTTCCATATAAAGAGGCTGAATTCCTCATGCACTGATCCAAAAGAACTGCCAATTCAAAGAAATCTTGAGCAGGTCCTCTGTGCCATCCATAGCCTCCACTGCGAAAAGAGTTCGGTCAAAATGCCAAGGGCTGCCCCAAAGAACACTATTCCGGTCATATTCCTGAGTAAACAAAAACACAACCTTGTTGCTCCCATCCAACGCCACAGCTATAACTCTAATCGCATCCCCCATTCTTTTCTTTGGCTTGCACAAGGCCCTCATTGTGCCAATTAAAGCCTCCTTATAGTAGGGCTTATTGGTAAGGAGTTGACCAACAATCAAGAACTTCTTCTGCTTCCACCATACCGACTTATCCAAGAGCACGATCTCCATCACTTCATCCTCTGTAAGAACCAACTTCCTGACCAAACCTCTGATCTCGTCTTCCATAGAACACAAAGTAGAACCCAACCCTCTGGATATCCTAGCCACTCTGTCCACCAGATACATATGTTGCTCTCCGACGTAGACAAAAACAGGATCAACTGTCACCTTTAGTCGTAACTGACACAAAGGAAACCCTTACTCACCCCCGTGAGAGAAAACGGAGAGAAAAGAAACTTATTGCAAGTTAATAAAATGTGATTTTAATGTGCATTACCTATTCTATTACAAAAACAAGAGAATTTTAGGTAATGTTGCTGAAAATGCTCTAATGCATCCATAGAAATACGTAATATACATAATTTATCTCCCAAAATCATAAACTTTTTGAATGTCTTAATGTGTTTCAACGTTATTTGAATTCAAATTTGAACTTTGTCGAGCATACTCATTGAGGCATTTAGTTATGCATTGTGATGCATGAATTGAGTAGTAATTGTGAGCTTTAAGTTTTGGAGAGAAAAGATTTCACATTAAAAAGTGACAAATAAAAATATAACTTATTTATACAATGCTATTGAAGAAGATTAAGAAAAATAGAAGAAGTAAAATCTGATAAGGAACGATGATGGATAACTGAAAAAGCCTGGTACAATGCTGTCATGTTAACAAGATGAGGGATTAAGACCATAGATGATGAAATGAAATTATTTTTATTTCTAGAGTAAAAACAATGTTAAATTGCAATCAATTGGTCTAATGGAATGTCTCCCCTTTATAAGTAGGAAGACGTGAGTTCGACTCACAATAGACTAGTTGTTGTATTTGACCAAGAAAAAACTTTGCAATCAACTAAATTGACAGGTGTCAGAATTAGAATGGAAGATAGAGAATGAGACATGAATTTGGGGACAGAGAATTTGAACATGCAAGAATGAAACCTATGCATTCAATACTAATTAATTTTGGAGGAATTAATGATGGTCCATATACTACAACATAAAAGCTAATTTGCAAGGAACAAGTTTGTCGCTAAAAATCAAAATTTCCTCGCCGTAGTGTTTTCACGAGGAAAATATTTTCGTCGTCAGTTCCTCGCAGTAGGGTGGTCAGTTCCTCGCCAAACTCTTTTCACAATGAATATATATATTATTTTCTCGCTGTTCTTCTTTAACTACAATTTTTTTCATCGCCTAAACTCATACTTTTTCCTTGTGAAAAAAGTTTCAGTGTTGAAAAATAGTCGTTATATATATTTCCTGAAAAAATAGAATTCATCGCTAAATGTTTGATTTCCTCGCTGATGATATTTCGTTGTTATAGATATCTTTCCGCAAGGAAGTATTTCCTCACTATAACCTATCTTCAACAAGGAAATTTATTTTCGTCCCCAATATATATCTTTTTAGCGAGAAAATTATTCATCACCAAGGATAGTCAATGACGAAAAACTTTAGATTTGTCAATATAAGTAATGTGGTCTATAGCGAGGAAATTGAGGTTTGTCATTGTCGGTTCTAATCTATAGCGAGGAAACTTGGTTTTGTTGTTGTAGATTCTAGCCTATCGCCACCACAAAATTTCAGGTTTTTGACTTTTTGGACAAGACTAAACTTCAGCCACATGCATATATTAGTGACCATATCGACAAACCACTAAAACATTGATCATCAAAAAGAAAATATAAATCTGCAAATAATCAAATAAATAGCATTTATATGTCTTTTAATTTTGGATCTCCATTACGCTTGAGCATTTGTGATGAATACTCATCAAAATTGTGAAATACAAAATAACAGAGTCTAGAACAATAAAAGAAACCATCTTTGCAGAACTACTATTTGAGAGATGCTGTAGTGCTGCACTTTTGAATTTTGACCACCCAACACCATTCTGCAAATGAAAAGCACAAAACATTATTATTTACTGTGAAGGAGAATGCAACAACAAGAAGTGGTGGGGGGTTATAAAAAGCGAAAAAAAAAAAAAAAACACTTGCAACAGCTGCAACACAAACTAGATTCGGAGATTAGTCAAAGCTAATCCTTTCACCATTTCTTATAAGAAAATTCATTACAAGGACCAACAGATACTTCATGCAAACAAAAGAGGCAAGGGGTTATAAAAAGCATAAACACTTGCAATAGCTACAGCACAAACTAGATTCGGAGATTGGTCAAAGCTTGTTAATAATAGCAATGCTAAATCTGAACAAAATGAAATGCAATGATTCACTGTTCCCTACCTATCACAGTATCCAATAGCTATGCAAATCAAAATAAAGACAACCATTCATAAGAAAAGGATATTAGAAGTAACAATGACTTTAAATGGCATGGAATGAACGGATCGAAGGCTCTTATAGTACCAACCAAGACTCTTCAGATTCATTTTAGAGAACCAGAACATACATTTTAGAAGAGACACTTACCAAGTCAGAAATTAGATTGAGCTAAGTCTAGAATGCAACCACAGGACCTTTTTTTTTCTCCTACCCCCGCCCTTTTTTTTTTCTCCTCCCCCCGCCTTCGATAAATGAAAACTCAAATGTCCCGCATTTCTTTTTCTTTTTCTCTAATCCTTTAGTACGCTGTTTATTAAAATAAAATATGCCATAAATATAAAACGTTAGGGTTTAGGGTTTAGGGTTTAGGGTTTATGGATTAGGATTTAGGATTTAGGGTAATTTTATGATTGTGAATTGCTTAATGGTTTCGATTTGAATATTTGTTGTCATAATTTATTTAAGGATTAAATACTTGTTACTCCTCAAACTTTTGCCTTAAAAACAGTTCAGCCCCTCGCCTTTCAAAATAAACTGGATAGTCCTTATTCTTTCTAATTCTCACACAACATATCCAAAACAGGTATAAAATGACTATTCTACCCCCAATTTTCTATTTTTATTATTATTTTTATTTTTTCTATTTTTTTAATTTTTCTCCCCCTTTTTTTTATACTCTCTCTCTCTCTCTCTCTCTCTCTGTCAAGAAAACGGCGACGATTCCTCCAGTCACTTGATCACCGTCTAGATCAGCAGCCCCGGCGCCGATCGGACCGTCGGCAAAGACCGCACCCGGAGCGCCCGCCAGTTCTCCTGGCTTTGGCTCTTAAAACTCCAACAAATCGTCGTCTCCTTCGCCTCCGTCACCAATTCCTTCGTTGGCCTCGTCCGCATCGCCTCGCCCGATTCGCAGGCCGACTCCGCCTCGTCGCGGCTCT
Source organism: Rosa lucieae (assembly GCA_024704745.1). Classification (NCBI taxonomy): domain Eukaryota; kingdom Viridiplantae; phylum Streptophyta; class Magnoliopsida; order Rosales; family Rosaceae; genus Rosa; species Rosa lucieae. The sequence goes on along the minus strand of CM045495.1, from coordinate 20,727,639 downwards.
ACCGAGTCATCAAGGGGTTCCTGATCTTCGTGCTCTTGCTGCTTTGCGTTGAGCTCGTCGCCTACTTTAAGGGCTGGCATTTCAGTCCGCCGAGGTCATCGGAATCGTATATGCGAATTGGCTCCACGTCAGAGTCAATTACAATCGGTGGACCGCGTCATTCTGGTGCTCGGATGCTTCTGGATCAAGTTCCGGCGAGTCAAGCCCAAGGCCGCCATGGAGTACAAAACGACGCCGTCCAGTGAGGAGGAGGGTGGGACTGAGAATGTGGAGGATTATCCCATGGTGCTGTTGCAGAACCCTATGTGTAATGAGAGGGAGGTAAGCTGTTGTAGGTTTCTAATCCCCTTGTATAGTTAGTCATAACCAAAGCTTCAATTTTTACTGTTACTGTGTATGAAAGTGTTGAAAATGTGATTGCAATCGGAGAGCGAGAAGGACGCGAGGCTGAGAAGAGAGAAAGGGAGAGTTAAGGTTTTTGGTGAGATGGTGGCCGGAAGTGGTGGTCTCTGGTGATGGCAGAGGAAGAGAAGAAGAAGAGAGGTCGAGGGAGAGGCCGTGCGGCCAGGAGAGAGGGAGGGAGGGAGGGAGGGAGAGAGAGAGAGAGAGAGAGTATAAAAAAGGGGAGAAAAATAAAAAAAAATAGAAAAAAAATAAAAAAAAATAGAAAATGAGGGGCATAATAGTCATTTCGGATCATTTTGGACTTGTTATATGAGAATTAGAGAGAATAAGGACTATCCAGTTTAATTTGAAAGGCGAGGGACTAAACTGTTTTTCAGGCAAAAGTTTGAGGAGTAACAAGTATTTAATCATTTATTTAAATACTAGAATACTGTTTTTCAAGGTTCTATTTCATAGAGTACGTGTTCCAGTTATTATCCCTCAAATTAGAGTTTGCATTGTCAAAGTTCTATTGCATAGCGTGTTTCATATATGATCTTTTAAATTGAACAAGAAAAACATCCATTATTGAACAACCATCGATTCATGTATATACAATATAGGTCATATCATGAGTTATTGTCGTACTATCAAGGTAACAAATAAACTTATGCTATGTGTTGTGTCATGATTCTTAGGTAGAAGACAAACAAAGTTGAGGGAAGCTCAATTACAAAAAAATGGGGAGTGAAAACAAGTTATTCGTATTGATATTTACACATTAAAATATCAAATTAGTATTGTGAATAACTATCGATTTTCATTAACTCGTTTAATAACGATGAAAACATTCCGGCAGTAAAAGAGGAAAGAGGAGAGAAGAGAGATATAAAATAGTGCGGCTAAAGGGAAAGAAAGAGGAAAAAAAAGAGGCACCGCTGCCGGCTCCGTCGTTGAGGCACCAGGCGAGGTGGCGAGGTCGAAGAGGTAGGGTCCGGCGAGGGCGGTGTCCTGAGGGAAGATGCATAGGAGGTGGGAGAGGCTGCGGTGGATTTTGGATCGCACTGCTAAGCCGAGAGTGAGAGAGAGAGAGAGAGAGAAGCAGAAAAAATAACAAAAAAAAAAGGAAAAAAGAGAAGAATTAAAAAAAAAAAAGTGAGAGGTTAAATGGTCATTTTGGACCAAATTGTTGAAATTCAAATGTCTGGGGAGTTACTTGTTGAAATAAAAATGTTAGAGACTAAACTGTCGACGCGCCCAAAGTACAGGGTGTGAATAGTAATTTGCCCTTTAAAACATTTTGCTGGACCATCGTTTGCAATCTGTAAAATAATAGGGGTGTGAAATTTGCACAACCAAATTTACAAACCACACACACTAGGGGTGGGTTCGGTTCCGATCGGTTAGGTTTCGAGCCTAAACCGAAATTAGAATTGGTGCGGTTCTGTGTGGTTTTTGTATTTTCAGAAGTTGACACCGAAAACCGAACCGAATCAAAAGGTTCAGGTCGGTTCGGCCCAGTTTCAGTTTTTTTTTTTTGGTAAATAGATTTTTACAAAATATACTTCTTTGGTATTGTAACACGAGAAGTTTTTGTTTCTTCAAACCTATAATAATAATCTATCACAATGTGTTTACAAGTTTACTAATGCATGTTTTGTACTTCAATAGACAATAATCTATAATTCCTGAATTCCATACCCCATAGTCCATATAATTCAATTCATATAGTCTAATAGTCCATCAAGTTCTAGCATCAAATCATCAACATATGAAATGGTCAAAAAATATAGAGTCCAAAGTTTATAACAGTCCATCATTGCATCAACACTAAGTCACTAACCTCACAAATTAAAAATGTATAAGTTCACTAAAAGATTAAACATCACAAAAAGAATGAACCAACATCAACATATGAAGGAGAGCAATGGCATGATCTCAAGCTCGGAAAGTTGAAGTCTTCGACTTTGGAGGTAACATTCTGCTCCAACTACTCCCTACTGCAGCTCCACATGACATCTTAAGCATCTCTACATTAGTATAAGAGAATAATAAAAAGAACAACATTAGAAAAGAAATACATACAATCATATATAACATAAATATTACAACTTCATTAACCCAAAAAACTTTAACTAAGAAAATAGAAACAATTACCTCTTTCCGCTTCTTCACACAACTCCATCTCCTCAATAGTAGGGATATGATGTAGATACACATTTTCACTCCTAAGCCAATTTTGTGTACATATCAAGGCCTCCACCATTCTAGGACTTAGGGAGCTACGGTATGGATCAATAATCCTCCCACTCAAGCTAAAGGAAGATTTCGAAGCTATGGTTGACATCAGAATAGCTAAAACATCCTTTGCAATGCTGGCCAATATAGGATATTTACAAATTCCATTCACCCTCCACCAATTCAACAAGTCAAAGCCTTCATCATCTCCTTCAATAGGATCTCCAAGATATCTATCTACATCGTTGTTTACAATCCCGACTTTCTTTGCTCTTCTCCTTTGCTTCTTCTCTTTCAATCTCTTTTCTAACTCCGTTAGGCCCTTACTTGAACTAGATATCCCCTCACTTGATACTTAAGAACCACCAATCTCACCAACACCACTTTCCCTTCCCTCTTCCTCATACACCTTGTAAAGGTCATACAAGAGATCCTTCACACTCTTTGTGTTAGCTTCCATATTTTCATCCATATCTCCATTATCAAGAATCTCAAAATATATAGTCAACAACTTTCTCAAGTTTATGACGTGGATCAAGAACAATAGCAATGAATAGATAGTGATTCAACTTATCAAAGGTACCCAATACTTGAGAAACTTATCTTGCATAAGTGATACAATCTCAGACAAACATGGGTTCTTTTGTTCTTGCAAGAGACCATAAATAAAGAGTATATCATCAAAAGTACTATGAACGGTAGGAGAATTAGAACAACATACCTTCAAAGTGATTTCATAAAATGGTCTCAAGAAATCCACAAATTGCTCCCCATATTGCCAATCAACACTTGCTGGGGGCCCTTTTTTGGCTTTTCACCCTTTTCACCTTGGAGCCATGCCCAAAAATTACCGGCATCTTCTTCCACCATTCTATCAAAAGCTTTTTGGAATTTCAAAGCCCGTTCCAACATCAAGAATGTGGAATTCCACCTAGTATAGACATCCAAAATCACAAGCCCTTTGCACTCTAGTTTCACCCTTTCAACACATTCCTTAAAAAAATCAAGCCTTTGTGGGGAGGATCTAACATACCTCACCGCATTCCGAATGGCACCAATGAATATCTTCATCACACTCAACCCATTATTGACAATCAAGTTAAGAATATGGGCGACACACCTCATTTGCAAATTCTTCCCTTTATGCAAAAGTGCATTAGGGACACCCCAATCACCTATCCTCTTACTCAACTCCTTCAATGCAACATCATTTGACGAAGCATTATCAACGGTGACGAAGCATTATTAACATCACACACCCTTTTATTTTTAAAAAAAAATTCATCTCACATTTTTTTACACTTCCTAAAATACCTTAAATCAGATTTTTTTTTTTTTTTTTTTTTTTTAGGCTCTCTCTCTCTCTCTCCTTCATCCCATCCCTCTTTAAGGTAAACTAGGTAAGGGAAGCGATATCTCACCTGGTTTCTCTTTCTCTTTAGCTATCAAATTATTGCTACGTTCTTTGCTAGCTATTTTAAGCACAATTAAGACCTCCTTGTTACAACTTAATTGGTTTCAGTATGATTTGATCTTTCTTGAAAGTTTAAAAGAACTGGAAGAACACTAAACTCCTTGTTTCAGTTTGTGATCCGGTCCCAAGTCTCTGTCTCTGTCCTTCTTTCTGTATGGCTCTATAAATGATTGTTGCTATTAAAACCTACAAATCTGCTCATTTGACCTTACTCTATTATAAATTATTAAATGACATATAAACCTATAAAATGACTATTAAGGACAATAATTATACCAAAAAAATATTATATTGATTTTCTCTATACTTTCCAATTCAATAATATTAAATTGCATTCTTATTATTTTCCTTATCTATTTTTATTTTCCAATTTCACTACATACTCAATAAAGCATATATATATATATATATATATAATAAGAATTAAAACTATGATTAAGATCATGTGACATAAAAATATATATAAAAATTGAAACATATTGGTGAAAGGAAAACAAAATAAATCATATTATGACTAAATCTAAGTCTATCCATTTTATTTGCAAAAAAAAAAAAAAAAATTTGAGTTAGCAATTAAAAAAACTAAACAAATATTTAAATAATTAATCATGAGGTACAGAAAATAGAGAAAATAAAATAAACAATAAGAAAAAAAAACTGATTAATCTTTTTTTTTTGCATAATTAAAACAAAAAAAATTATAAAAAAAACCACAGAATAGTTTATATTATTTTATTATTAATTAGAAATTAAAAAAAGATTAGAAATTAATTTTTAAAACTCAATACCTTGTATTTTATTTTTTTATTGAAAAATGATATTTATGTTGTCTGATTAAGGAATGAATATGTGATTAAGATTTATAGAGTAATTAAATCATTGAAATAACTAAGTTTTTTATTTTAAAGATAATTTGCAATTTTTATAAGTGAAGTTATTGAGGAACTTTAGGAGACTTAATGAGTAAATTTAGTATTTGAAAATTTGATAGGAGGTGTAAAAAGCATAGGCGGTCAAGTGAGTAAATTTAGAGGTTCCAATAGAAAAACTCCTATAAATTCAATCCTCTGCCCTGAATTTCAATTCCTCCAAAACATGGTATGTGTTGTGTGCATGTCCAAAACAGGTTTCAATCATCTGAGTAGTTTGAGCGATTTTGCCATTCTCGCGCAAGAAACAGAACCTCTATTGGACGGGTCCGATCAGATCTTAGCCATCGTCGACATCCTCCTACCTGCCGATAAGCGCGTAAACAACCACCACAACTGGTACGCCATTCTCCAGGTGGATCGTCGATTCAACGACCAGGATCTATAAAGAGATCGTACCGACGGCTGGCATTGCTCCTCCAACCAGACAAGAAACAAATACGCCTTCGCCCAGCACGCCTTCAAGCTGTCGTCGATGCATGGGCCGTTCTCTCCGACCCAGCCAAGAAGCTGGTCTTCGACACCGAGCTGGGCCTCCATAGCCCAATCGATCTCACCATCGCGGCCGATCCAAGAGATGTCGGAAAAGCAGGAAGTGCATGAGGGAAGTGCAAGTTTTGGAGAGGAGAGAGAGAGAGAGAGAGAGAGAGAGAGAGGACCCCAAAAAAAAAAAGGAAAATCTGATTTAGGGTATTTTAGGAAGTGTATAAAAAATGTGAGATAAATATTATTAAAAAATAAAGGATGTGTGGTTTGTAAATTTGGGTGTGCAAATTTCACCCCCAAATAATAACTGTGTAGTTATATTACATATCCAGTCTGCAATTTATTACGGAAGAAAGAAACCCACAGCATCGTGCGCCTTTGCACTAGTTGATCATTATTGTGATCTCTATGGTTTTCAAGCCTCTAGACTAGTAGTGGAGAATCCTAATTAGTTCATGCGGACTTTTGTAATCTAGGGATCATTAACAAGCTCAAAGGCCAAAACAGTTTGTTAATGATGACAACATAGATCAATATCTTTTTGTCTTTTTGACAAGGAGCATCGACTTTCATTGCTTCAGTTCTCAAGCAATCTCTGTTTGGTCTCATTGATAGAGAAAAAGAAAACCCTGAACTTGGGGCTTCATGCATAGCGACGGTTTTGGCTGATCGTGTCCAGCGCAGATGTAAGCTTGGTGAGATTGTTTTTCTTTTTCTTGCTTGATCTGGTATTTTCTTGATCTATATTGTTGGGTTGAATGGGCAAGACTTTGTTTTTGGCACGTTTTGGGACTATGCTTTACTGGAAGAGTTGGTCGCTAGAAGCCTAAAAGTTTCGAAGGCTGCAATGATAGAGTGGTAGAGTGTGCAGGTTGCTTGTGCTCCTGGTAACCTGACTAGCCTTTCTCTTTCTTGGGTTTGGGCCTAGGTCTTATGGGTGCAATCTCACCTGGGCCAGCCATCTGATTAGATTTGGTTCTTGTGAGAATTGGACCAGGCTAGACTCTAAAGAGTGTCTTGCCACCCTCACCTATTACTTAGTGGTTTGAGTTGGCATGGTCCTAGCATTATACCTACTTGGCCGATTGGGCATTCAATGGTCTTTAAGTGCCAGTCTTAATTTAAATCATGATTCCGGTAAAGTCGATAATTTTCTCGATTTTAGACTGGTGTATTTCAAGCGGCTTATGAATAAGGAGTTAGCTCCCATCTGCTTGCTAGGAAGTTGCTTTCCGTTTTATACCACAATTGTGTGTGTAAGGAATGGAGGCTAGTCGATGATTTTTCTCTAGAGACACAGACTTATTCTTTGTTTGTAAGTTCACAAAAAAAGCAAACCACCACTATTCACACTATTCATAATTAATAGGTAGGAAAAACAAACCACCACTAGTCCACTACTTACATTCTTTTAAGATATAAAATACATCTTCATTTCCAAAATATACCTTTGTACTTGGTCAAAAAGTGCATCATATCTATGTACGAGGTAATGAAAAAAG